>VXAC01000498.1:491690-519606 GCA_013399225.1 Rhipidura dahli
TTTTTTTTTTTTTTGGTTTTACTTTCCTTACTGGCTCTGAAGATATTTTGCTGATATGCTATTGTAACTGGGAGGACGGGAGCAAAAACTCAATCAATTATCCTTACCTTAATTACCCTTATTATCCTTCCCTAAACTTTTTTGTTGGGTTCACTGCACATACACACAGAAGAAAACCAACCTACTGGTCCTCATTTGATCTAAGAAATTTGTTGACCTGACTTAGCCATCAGAGGTTTTGGGTGTTGGAATTTCATACAGCCAGTCAGCGGTCTAACAGAAAATTTCCTTAGGTCTCACCTTTACAGACCAAATCAGAAAACTAAAAAAAGAACTCCAGCTTAATTTATAAAGTTAATATTTCAAATTATGTAGGCAATTCCACCATTAGGCAACGTGCCCTAGTGCAGTTACGTGTGTTTTCATTTTCAGAAGACCCTTCAATACATACTTATAAAGAACTAAGATTTCTGTAAATGCATTTTTGTGCCTGTGCTCTTTCCTGGGCACTTTGTCACCCTCTCTTTTATTTTTTTTTTAATTTGTTTTTTGGTTTTTTGGGGTTTTTTTGTTTTTTGGTTTTTTGGTTTTTTTTCCAGATTAACTCTAATGTTTAAATTAACCCTGCATTTGGCTAACAATTACCCTGATGTTTAAAACTTTTATCTGAAGAACTCTCCCGAAAGGGAGCATATGCCAAATTGTGTGTTGGTAATTAAAAACACACATTTCCATCATTCAGTAATCAGACAAGCCTAGTGGGCTTATTTCCTTGCACTTGCCAGGCAAGAGAGCTTATATTATCTCATTAAAACATCCAACTTCAGTGGCAGTAAAAAACTGAACTCAAAAGAACACCAAGTGCTGCTTCTTTGCAATGAATAGCAGCTAAAGAACTCAGTAAGACACATATTTGTGTTTTGGAGTAAATCACCCAAGCTGCAGAGTGTAATAGAATGATTTTACAACGAGCCTTGGCTCTGAAACAAATGGACAAGAGAAATAGAAGGTAGATTTTAAATGTTATTTGTCTTCCTGTAAATTATGCATTTGTATTTTAAATGACTTTACTCTTTAAATAATTAAATAAACAGTAGGTTAAAGTCACTCATTTATATGTGATAAGACTGCTCAGTGATAAATGAGATTAAATGAGTCTTTCATTTTTGGTTAATAGTTGAATTATTAATTGTGCTTGGACACCTCTATAGGGATTATTTGGAGAAGAGAATTTAGACTGTGTTATCCTAAGGAATACAGAGTGTCTGTTTCTAATTCACTGCTGAATTAGCCATACTGGGGTCTGAGGAAAAGGCTGCTGGCCACCAGCCAACAGCAATTGCCACAAGTCAAAAGAGCTGCAGGCAGCAGGTCAAATTTAAGAAGTACAGAATGCTAAAGCTCAATTATTTAAATCAAAAAACCTAGTGTGGATGATCAAATAAGCAGTTGAGAGTATTTGATTGGGAGCACATGGAAACCATCTGTTCCTCTTAAAGCAAACTCTCCATAATAAATACAGGCAATCAGTGTCGTTAGCTGGCTACACTTACTTAGGATATTGCCATTCTCTGACCATTTATAAAAAGCATTTCGGGTTATGTGTGGGGAAAAACATGGATGTATGCACATGAGAAATGCTCCACAAAATTGTGAAGAGTTTTACCTGGTTATTTTTCCCTACAATTTAATGTTGTGTAAGTATAGATTATTTCTGGGTTTTTTTTTTTTTTAAATTCTTTTTCCTGATGATCTGTCCATTCCAGGTATATTTCCAATAGAGAGTTCTGAACAACATACATGTTAGTTTATGTGTACTGTTGCTGAATGGCCAAAAAATGTCTTATTTTATCTTTTTATAAAAGAGTGTTTGGTCTTTGGTGCTAAAAGTGAAGCAGAAATTTCTCTCTGGTTTGATAGCAAAATATCGTAACTGTTGTGATAATTAATCCACTATTGCTTGTTATAGGAGAGGTTTATAACAGTCAAATTCATTACCACTAACTGGGATAATTAACTAAAAGCAAGTGCACAGGGGGCTTGTCCTGCAGACATTTTTCTAAGCTGTAGTGCATATTTCCTGCTTTCAGACCCATGGCAGCTTCTCTCAGAAACAGGAGTACATTGGCTGCTTAGGCAGCACCATTCTGAAATTTTATGGAAAGTTTCTTCCAGATAGATGGGACTTGGAATGAGTGCAGTGAGTAAATGCACTGATCAGGCACGTGGAACTGCACAGAAGTGTTGTAGGGGCGTGGGTTTTTCTGAGTGTACATCTCTGGTATTACCTAAATATCAACTCTTGTTGGTGTTAGAATCACAGCATATTCTGAGTTGGAAGGGACCCAGAAGAATCGCTGAGCTCAAGTCTTAAGCAAATGGCCCCCATGGGGATCAAACACAAGACCTTGGTGTTATTGGCACCATGCTCTGGTACTATGCAAAATAAAGGAATCTGTTCCTTACCTCCCAAATTCTTCTGTCTGCCCAATGACTTTAAAAATATTAATTTGCACCAACAGAAGGTGCTGGTAGGAGCTCTGTGAATATCCAGGCTTGATTGCCATAGGGGCACGCAGAGATCATCACCTCTTAATCCATTCCAAGTATAAATTTACTTCTCAAATTCCTGTCCTTCCCTTCCTTACATTCAGTATCTGGTCTTTTGGTCTCCTCTGTGCCAGGCAGTGGTTTTGGAGCTCTGCTCATCTTCCTGATGCCCAGGAACCTGGCATAAATTGTTGCATACACAGCAAGTGCAATAATTCTTGAGACATCCCTGAAGTCAGTTTTGATAGCTCTGTGCTGCCCTGTGCCTAAATTAATATCCAGTAGTTCTGTAGTGGATGGAGTTTAATTGCTGCCAGCAACTTCAGAACCTGGATAATATTTTAGATGCTTCACAGAAGCAGTGAATTGAAACTGCAGGAAGTCCTTAGGTCAAGAAAAGGCACAAGAATGTCAGCACCTTTCTAAATGGTCTGGTTTTTCTGAAGATTGTTGTTCCTTTGAAAGCGAAGTAGAAGAGATGCAGAATCCTCAGTGAAGGAGGCTGGTTTGAAACCTCCAGCCCCAGGTAAACAACCTCATGAAGTGCTGTCCAAAGTAAAGCTTAGGAGGACAATTTTAGCATCAGGAGCTGGAGAGTTGAATGGAGATATCACATCTCATCACTTGTGTCCTGCTCTGAGAGGGGAGTCTAGTTTTAAAAGTTACAGTGGGTGTGTCCAAGAAGTCACAAGCTCCTTCAATTTGTCATTGTTACAGGAAACTGGAAATCTTCAAACCAGCTGCATGACTGAATCATAATTTGATACCTGTGCAAGTGAGAGATTAAAGGAAGTAGGCAAAGAAGACATTAAAGATGTTCTGATCATATGTTCAGAGCTATAAACTACTTTGAAAACTAGGACATCTATATTTGTAAAATAAACATAGGAAATTATTAAGAAATTTGCATAAATATGGAGCTCCCTCTTTATACATTAAAAATCATGAGAAGAAATTCCCTCTCACTTCTTTTTTTTCCCCCTCTTAATTTTCCTTGGTACACACAGCTTTGGCTGTGCTGAAAGGATTCAGACTGAGGAAAATTGGTAGGATAATAAAAGGCTCTTTATGTCTTCTACTTTTGGCTGGTAAAGGTTAAAGTTTTGGGCAGTTCTGCTACATGGAATTCAGTAAACTGCTTGGTGATGGTGGGTGAATTTCTGAAGCAGCAAAATTGGGCATATTTCTGGTTTTGTTTTTTTTTTTTGTTTGGTTGGTTGGGTTTTTTTTGGTTTTTTTTTTTGTGAGTGTAACTTATCCTCTGTGCACGTTTTGAGTTTCATGGGCAGGAAAAGGCTAGACTGAAGTTCAAGTCAAGCACTATAACAAAAATGTGAGTCAAAACTCAAAAAGCGCATTCATAGCCTTCTTTCCTGGGAGTTTTGTATAAAAACCTCTTCTGTTTATCTTCTCTATGGTGCTCACTCATTTTTCTCCACCTCTGCAGCTGTGAAGTGGCACCAAGGGGGAGACCTCATGTAAACCTCTGTTCTTTGAAGTAAAAAATCTTCACCTAAAACAACTTAAAGGCAAGCAACATCAGGTACTTGATGGGAATAAAAATCACTTTTAAAGCATTCTTTGGGCAGTCCTTCAGAATGTTTTGACACAAACTGAAAATCTGAAATTTGAAATGCAAGTGCTGTTGTGCATTTGGAATAATGACCTTTCAATAACAGAGTGCTTTACCTCAATATATTTCAAATCTTTGTTCAGTTACATAAAGTGATGAATCAAATAATTACAAGTACAGATGGGCAAACCAAGCCACTTAATGTTGATGACTCTGGAAATAATGCACAACATAAGCACTTCTTGGAAATTTATGGAGAGGTGGCAGCACACTGCACGTTTTTTGTTTTTTTTTTTTTGTACCAACAGTTAGGCAGCTAATTACAGTGTTCTGTATTTGTGCTGTCACTAAATGGTTTCACAGTGTGTAGTCACATCAGTTCTGTTCTTGAATTTGGCAACTTCAATTATTGCTGATAAAAGCTGATTTGTTCAGAAAGTCTAAACTATGGGAAGTATGCTATTAAATTCTCCAGGGATCCTGTTTTCATTTAAACTGTGTTCTTTAGTATCAAAAACTTGAATTTTCAATGAACAATTGAATAAAAAAGTCAATTATTAAGCAGAGCTCAAATCTTAGAATGTGGAGTGCCCTTCTGGCTTATGTAAGGAACTGTTTTATTTCGGAATAAAAATGATGCAAGGTTCCCTAAACACAGTTAAACATTTTCAGATAAATGTTCTCCTTTAAGGAGTATAAACATAAGGGGTATAAATTTTTCTTTCTGTGAGGTGCACGAGTGTGCTGTGTTCTTACAGTGCCCATTAAAATAAGGCAGAGAAGACAGCACAGTTGTTTGTTACCGACAAGCTTTTGAAACTAAACTCTGCATTGGTGGTTGGTGGGGAAAACAATTACATTTTGCAGAGTGTAAGGATGTCATTCTGGAGCTGTGGGTCGGACTGAAATCCCATGGAACTCGTAGCCTGCAAGTAACAAATTATATTAACACCAAGGAAACAGCTACTAGTGCATACCCAGTGCAGAGAGGTGCTAAAGATCAACAGGTAATCCTCTTATCAAAGAGTTTGTAATGGAAACTGATAACACAATAAAAGAAATAACGGATTGAGGAGTGAGTGATAAAACTGTGGGATGCTGTATTTTTTTTTTTTCTAGAACTGCATTTTTTTTTTTGTCAGGGAAGAGGAATCAGACTTGCTGTGCGAAGGATAACTAGTGAGAAATAGGAGTAGAAGGGAGTGGGTAAGGGAGGACAAGAGGAAGAGTAAACTAAAGGCCAAGGCTTGTGAAGATGACAGGAGGAAAATTTGAGGCTAATGACAGAATTACACGGGGGAGGGAGATAGAGAGCTGGCTGATGGCCTTGGAGAGAGAGGGCAGCTGCTTCAGGAAGCAGCACGGATTCGGAGTAGGTTAAAGAATATGTCAGAAATGAAAGCAACACAAGAAAATTTCCCCTTTCTCCTTTGCAGTACTCGGGTGGTGCTGATGCACCTTGTGAAGCATCTTAGAGGTGTGGGGATGTGTTGTGTTTCAGGCCATTTCACCAGCTTAATCTCCTGATAAGCTTTCTAACATCTGTTCTCAACCTGACATTTATTTTCTTTTCTATGCTGTCCTCGAGGCAAAGTTCTTTTCTCTGGTCCCCGCTGCAGCTCTGTTATCAAAACTGCAGCTCTTTGTAGGAGTTTGCATCCACTGACGGGAAGTTTTGCATACCAGCCGAGCACAGAATGTATTTAACGATTCTTCACTTTCTCACTTCAAATGTTGCAGAAAAGAGAATTAAGGAGGTTCTTGCGGATTGTTTTCTGTTATTGTTGCTGTTGCTCTTGTTTTTTGTTGTTTTTTTTTTTTCTTCACAACCTTTTCAACGACTTAAACACTTGATTTTGCAGAAATAAATGGCCAACTATTGACAAGTAACATTCATTACAAGTGCCATTTGTGGCTGTGTGCACTTTATCAAATCCATAATCTAGCAAGCATTTGATTAGAAAGTAAAATGCTGTATATAATTTTGAATTTAAATTTTTCTGTTGCTCCCGGGTAGTTCTCACGTTTCCTTGTAGAGTGAATCTCTTTTAGACCACTGTGGATTTTTGTTGGCAATCAGTTGAAAAGTTCATTCATAATTTTTGTGGTGACTGAAGTACACCACATGCATTTTTGGTTTTTTTGTCAGCATATTTTAGTCTCCTAGGTGTTTACAGGAGTTGCTTCTTTTTCACCACATTCCTGAAAAATTTAAAGGTGTTTCATTTGAACAGCACAATTATCTGGAAGATGGGGTGAGGGGAGGGAGGATGGTGTTGTTGATTTGTTTGTTTTGCTGGAATTTGTTGTTTGTTTGGGAGTTTGATGGGTGTTTTCTAGGTGAAAGGAAGATTCCTCAATTACATTTGCTGACAGGAAAGAGGTATTCCGTGGGATAAACAGGCTTTCCTAAGGGATTCCCAAGGAAAGTGGTTTGTGAGAGAGCAGAACAAAGAAACTGTCAGGATTGACAAATAATGAGTACATATCTGCAGGATGAAAGCATTATGGTTTTAAATAAACTGTACATTAAAATACCAGTGCAGAGCTCTGTTAAAAGACTTGATAGAAATTAATGGAATATTGAAATCTAATCTTTGAAGGACCGCTCTTATAAACAGTTAGGAAATACTCGGGACACGTGTCATAATTAGTAGTAATTAATAAAATTTTAACTCAAACTATCCATTTATGATTTTTGGTAAAGTCGTTATGAACATAAGCATGACAAGTAGCATCCATCCCCTGAGGAACACATTTCTGGTTTTAAATTAATAGGTAAAATAGGTTACATAAATTGTAAGAACAGGTACAAAACACAGAATACTAGTGATATAAATTAGAAATTGAATCAAGAATCAATACAGACAATTTTATGAACATTTTTTAGCAACAGGAAGATTTTCCCTGTCAGTGGTTTATCCAAGATAGAGAAGTGTAGTATATAATGCAAATTAAGAGAAAACAAGCTGCAACTTCCAAGATAATATTTTTTTCCAGTTGTGTCCAAACCCAAACTGAGATTTCCTAAGAATTTTAAAAAGACAATAATCTACAGGTTTAAGACCCCATTAAGATCTTTAGGCTTGCTGCATTTACTGCTGGCTTCTCCTATTGCTTCAGTGCTTTTAATTCAGTAGATGAACTTTTGACATGCACTAAGTCCACTGCATTTTGCATGATCAGGATGGGTGGAGACACCTCTGGCCATTCTCTGGACAGAGGAGGATGTCAGACCAACAAACTTTTCTTCTGTTCTGAGCTGACCTCCTTCTGGAGCAGTGTTGGACCCTCCTGCCCAGACCAGAGCCTAACGTGGAAATGACACGGCCACGTCAGCTAAAACTTCCTCTTGTCACAAATTGGATCCATCTGGGGCTATCTGTTTGCTTTGAAGCAACATTTCAGTCACAGAGGCGTTTGCAACTTGTAAATATCTGTGAAAGTGTTTTCAGGCAGCTTGTGATCCTCAGATCAAAAGGACTACATCAGTGCTTCAGTTCTTTGGGCATTTGGGGCTCCTTTTTGGGCACTCTTGTAATTTAAACACAGCTCAAAAGGTGATATTTTATTTCAAACATTGTAAGGGGGTAATAATTCATGGCAGACATCTACGTTTGGATTTCCATGGTCAAATGCCTTTGGAACACTGAACTGTTTCAAGAATCTTTGCTGATGCCAACCCCTCAGTGTCCACAGGAGGGGAAATGATGGGATTGCAGCACTGGAAGCTGTGCATTTGTTCACTCTCAAAGTCAATAATGCTCAAGGAGAGGGTTCTGTGGATTTTCCAGTGTGGTCATTGCTCCTGGGATGACTGTAGGCATGGCAGCATGGGGTTTTATGAGTGTTTGGAGAATGCTGTGTAAACACATCATGTTTCTGGATGGTTCTGTTCCATGTCCTTTTGGCTGGAACACAGCATGTGCAATGCACGTAATTTTTACTTGAATTTTCTTTATTTTTTTTTTAAGCAGGCTTTCTTTCCAACATCTCTGGTGTGATGTTAAATGGAATCAAAGCTCTGTCTCTTCATTTCAATTCCTCAGAAAAAAACAACAAAGGCTTAATATATAATTTCTGTAACTGCAATCATAAGAGTACTCGCCAAACTTACAACAGAACTGCAAAGAGAAAAAAAAATCCCCACATGCACTGATTTTGTCCTTTTGGGGGCTTGGTTTTCAAGGTTTTCATGTGTCTTGGTTGTCATTTATTGCAGTATTAGGAGGTTAGAAATGTATGGCATGAACTTATATTGTCCAGAATACCAAATATGTAGCTCATGGTTTAGGCAGGATT
Organism: Rhipidura dahli; assembly: GCA_013399225.1. Lineage (NCBI taxonomy): Eukaryota > Metazoa > Chordata > Aves > Passeriformes > Rhipiduridae > Rhipidura > Rhipidura dahli. The sequence goes on from VXAC01000498.1 coordinate 500,116, forward strand.
TTGAGGACTTTAGTTTCCCGTGAGCTGAGTGAGTTTGAAACTTCAGTGCTGGTTTGAGAAATGACTTAATGACAATGTCTGCATCTTATCAATTAATCATATTTGTCTGCCCATGTTAGAATCTATTATTGTTATACATGATGCAGCCTAAAGTCACCTATCTAAGGAAGATCCTTTAATGTAGTGTGCTCGATTGTGATTTCCTTCAGGATTCCTGAGGAGATAATGTGAATTTGAGAGTTGTCATACACTGTATCTTGTTCCTAACACCTGAAGCTGCAGAATTTTCACTAAGGGTTTCCAGAAAAAGGATTAGAAATGTTGGAGGTGCAGAGTGATCTTTTACCTCTTTATTGTTTGAGCTTCTGGCAGAGAGAAGAGATTTATTGAGTTGGAAATGTCTTGAAAAAGATTCATTGCATTTGATTTTGACTAGTGAAGAACCTTCCAGGAATTATAGCTCAGAGTTTTAAAAAATATTCTGGTGTTCCACCACATCTTGTGACAGTGAATTTTACAGTGTAACTATGTATTGTGTTAAAAACTACTTTAAGCATTACTTTTCTTTTTTGACTTTTAATGTGCACCTTAATAATTGTATTGATGGTGTCTCAGTTCTTGTATTACTCCACATTTATTTTGCTCACTCTTTCTCCTGATTTTATAAATCTCTGTAGTATTCTAATGCCCCTGTCTCACACTGTTCTAGCCAGTCCTTCCATGGTGTTGTATTCTCTAATCTTCTGATTCCCCTTCTCTGTGCTCTCTGACCAGAATGACTGCAGTGTGAGATGCCGTTCTTCCACAGATTTCAATCAAGATTTCAATCAATTCCTGAATATAATGTAATAATTATATGGGTTATATATTTTATTTTTCAGACAGCTGGCCAGGGTGAGTTAAAGATCTATTTTCTGAACTCTGTTGGTTTTGTTCAATGCCCATCTCTGAATGACTCCATTTCACCAATGGCTTTCAACTCAACTGACATCTATCTCTGAGTTGGTCAGGATATGAAAAGTTCTTCCTGCAAGTCTTAGTCTAGTTAATGTGAAAAAAAAAATATCTGTTGAGTATGTAACTCCAGAATAATCTTTGTGGCAACAGTTATTGGTGCTGGATTATTTTATTCTCTCCAACTGAAATGAATGAAGTAAGCAGAGTGCTGGAAAGTCAAGAGAAAACAGAAGTCCTAGCATGCCTGCCAGTGCTGTCAATGATCTACCTGTCAGCACATAGTCTGCTCATGAAGATGAACATGTGCTCTCCTGCAAAGATTTACATGGCTTGGTATGTTTAGAACATTATTTGCCTCAGCAAAGATGTCATTTTTCTTGCTTTTCCTAGATTTGTGTAGACAGATGACTTCATGGCTAGAATTCTTTATCTCTGTGCTGAATTGCTGCAATGCTTTACCATCTCTGTGGTTTATTATGGAGTGCCTGCTGTGCCAACTCTCATCAGCAGTTCTGCACAGGCTGCACTTCTCAGGCACAACCACTGCAGGATGCTCTGTGAGGGGAATGGTTCAGTGGATTCAGAGGGAATTTTGCTGTTTGAGCTTATTTAAAATGGGCAAGTTCTGAATGACTTCAGAGGAGGCAGCAGCATGATCAGAGGCACGGAGCAGCTCTGCTGGCAGGAAAGGCTGCCAGAGCTGGGATTGTTCAGCCTGCACAGGAGAAGCTTTGGGCTGAGCTCAGGGTGGCCTTGCAGGGCCTGAAGGAGCTGCAGGAAAGCTGCAGAGAGGCAATTGCCAAGGGCTGCAGGGCCAGGACAATGGGAATGGCTTCCCAGGGCCAGAGGGCAGGGCTGGAGGGGATCTTGGGCAGGAATTGTTCCCTGGCAGGGTGGGCAGGCCCTGGCACAGGGAGCCCAGAACAGCTGGGGCTGCCCCTGGATCCCTGGCAGTGCCCAAGGCCAGGCTGGACATTGGGGCTGGGAGCAGCCTGGGACAGTGGGAGGTGTCCCTGCCCATGGCAGAGGCTGAACAAGTTGTTCTTTAATGTCCTTTCCAACCCAAACCATTGCATGGTTCTCTGAACAAAGCCAGTGCAGACCCTTGTTCTGAGGAGTGCTTAGGTGTACACTTACTGAAGCCTAAAGCTCTCCCTGAGGTACGAGATGACAAAAATCCACAGATTTTGTTAGTGGGTGATCTAATAGAGTTTAATTTTGTGCCACTTGTTTCTCTCAAACTTCTCTCAACATTTTTGGAACTTTTTATTTCAATAAGTGTTATGAAGAAAGATAAATTATCTGGAGTTATTTTGTTCAGCATTTGCTTTTTCCTGGAGAGAAAGTCTAGTTATGTAACCAACCAAGTATGTTGGTTTTGTAGCTGAGTGCAGTAGTAAATACTATACTTGAGGTAAAGGGTTTTTACTTTAAAACCCAACTCTGCATTTATTTATTTGCTACTATTTTATGATTTTTTTTTCCCTTGATGGTTAAGATGAATGTCACCAATAATCTGCACTGTGTTCTCCCCACTCCCTTCCTGTGAGCTGTGTCAGCTGCTTGGAAAAGAGGTGTGCTGTGATTTAAAATAGAGTTTGTGATCATTTTGATAGGACTCCAGAGAATTTTCCTTACAGTCTCAGAACTGTGCTTTGCTTGCACGTATCTCTATCTAAAACATTTTTAAACAAGTGAATAATGTCACAGTGGTCAGCTAAAATATGCCCTTAGTCCATTTTTATATATTTTCACATCTCCAGAGTTGTACAGGTTCTTAAAATTGAAAGGATGCTTACATGCCAGGTTTGACTGAGAGCACAGCAAACTTCCAGAACACTCCAGGTTCCTTTACAAAGACAGATGGTTATTTGCCATGACACAGCTTTGCAATTTTCAAACAAAATGGATAATATGTATTTGTTATTATAAAAATTATGCATCAAGTCTGTCTTCCTGTTACCACCATTAACATTTATTTTTCTTTTACTTCTCATCTCCCTTGTCTACTGCTGCTTACAAGTGTAACCCATTCAAAAGACACCTCCCTGTAATTAAATTCCTTGGGCAGAATATGCATCAAAACAATGAAGACACTTGCAGCTTGCTCGTGTTCAGCAGTGGATGCTGTTTGTGTCCCAGAGGGCACAAAAGATTAAATAATTGGCAGCTGTCAGCTCAGTGTCTCTGTTCCAAAGGCAAGGCCACCTGGGGAGGAGCGTTTGTGATTTGTTGTGCTCCTCCTGAGGGGGCTGATGGCACCTGGCCACAGGGACAGGGGACAGAAGCATCACCAACCACAGCTCCACACTCAGCTGTCAGCAGAACAGGGCAAAACCAACCTCCAACAAACTTAAACAGGCTCCTGATGGACTGACACAGATTTCCTGTGGGAAAACTCTGCAAATACCCACCAAACAACTTAGATCATTTTTAGTTCAGTTTACAGGTAAAGTTCTGCCTCTCCTCAGTCTCTGAAGGAGTTTAGGCACCACTAGGCCTGGAGAAAGGGAGGTAAATTCACTATTACAGTGACTCAGTTATAAAGGTTTTTTCATGGCTCGTGCTGGGGGATTAGTCAGTCTTCTGATACCATTCCTGACCTTTGAGTCTGATCCAATTTGCAGTGAAGACAGAATAATCTACGGGCATTTTTGAATGAGAGAGCCATAATCATAGAATTACAACATTATAGACTCTTTCACATAGGAAAAGACCTCTAAGATCAAATCCAACCATTAGGCCAGCACTGCTAGGCCAGCCACCAAACCATGTCCCTAAGTGCCACATCTATATGGCCTTTAAATACCTCCAGGGATAGGAAACTAGTATTAAAAAAAAAAAAAAATTAGTGAAATAGGCTTTTTTCTATACAGCATTAGGCTTGTCATCTGTCACTGGCAGATTGTTTTAAATGCAACAGTAATCATTGCACAGGATATCTGACAGAGGAAAGAAAATATTTTTAATAAAGTGCATTTTTAGTAGAATTTTGTACCAAGAAATGTGTTTTTATTAACAGATCAATGTTTGTCTATATCCTCTCTCAAATGCAGTACACCTGTACTTTGTGTTTTTCAGAGTATACATGCAGCATAAGAAAAATTAAAGCAATGCTCATCCATACACAAGTGATTTTATTACAGAGAATCTAAACAATCCTGGATTTGGTTGGGTTTTTTTCCCAAAGTATCTTGGATTTGATTAAAATGATTTATTTTGGAAGGTCTCTCTGGATCCCCTGCTCTTGTCCCCCTGTGCAGTGGTGCTTTTCCAAGCAGATTGCCCAGGGTCTGTGTGTTGGGCAGCTCGAGTGACCCTTGGAATGTTTCAGAGGAGCAGGGAATGGTCTCCCAAGGCCACAGACAAACTCTTTGGGCACCCTGAAGTCACAGGGGCTTGATATGTCCATGATATTTGCTAAAGCAGTTGTGGTTTAACCTTCTCCAATTGAAATGCTTCCCCCTGCAAGGCCCTGCTTCTTCCTTGCACCCCTTTGCACTTTAGGACAGCCTCATACTGTGCTGTTCCAAGCAGATCCCTGGGCAGGCTAAAACTTCCTTTCCTGAATTTCAGAGCTCTAATTCAGCTTTTTTCTGCTTGCTTCTCTCAGGATCTTAAACTCCATCACGTGGTCTTTGCAGCCAAGGCTGTCATCGACCTCCCCATCCTCAAACAGTTTTTTCCTCTTTATGAGGTAACAGGTCCCACAGTGATTGCTCAGCCTGGGGAGCAAAGTTACCTGCTGGCTAACCTGCTAGTCACAGCTTTGAGCCTTCCATCAGAAGGTTTTCCATCACTTTTAAACTTTGGAGTATGTGAAGACCAGTGGGTGGTGAGGGATAGAAAAAACCCGAAACATTTTGTGTGGTCTTTCAATTTGTTGATGCTTCTGGTCTTGGATTCTCTTTGACATCTTCCACATTACTCTTTGTTTTGTCACTTGGCTGTAAATAACACCATTACACATTTTTCTGGCCCTTAGGAAGGCAATGCTCTCCTCTCTTGTCATGTACAATGGCCTTATCACTGAGAGGAGCATTCCTGGTAGCCCCCTGAACAGCTTTAAATTGAAACATCCTTTTAGTGTGGACTGGTAATCAAAATGCTGGTGTGCTCTATGGGGAGAGGAGAAGTAAGAATTTTTCAATTTTATGGCACCGAGTTCTTCCCATTGTTGTAAGAGTGCCATCATTAAAGAAACCACCTTAAATTGCCACAAAGGTCCCAAGAAGTTCTGAAAAACGTTTGCTTTTGGAGAGCAGTGCTTGGATGGGTTGTAACTGTAATTGTGCTCTGTTGTCACAGGTTCCCCATGTGGATTTGCTCTGTGTGTTCTCCTTCCTCCAGAAAGTACATTTGATTTGAAGCACTTTCTCCTAGGTGCCAGTCTGAAATACATCATGTGATTTTCTCTATCATCTCCAGCAACTGTGCATTGTTGAGGGGCAGGTTTTCCTCTTGATAAATATCCCCTTTTTGGATGATTTTAAAACCTGTGGCACTGCTGTTATGTGCATTGCAGCAGTGTGCTCTGTGTGCGGTGCGTCACTTGGCAGCAAACTATAAATTGTAGTAAGTGCTGCCATTACAATATTGAGTGTTTTCCCACAGGAGGAAACTGCTTTTTTGTATTCCTTTTGTAAGAATTTTCATAAATTTATGAGGATATGGCCCTGCAATGGAGGAGAACGTGAAAAAAAGTTTGTTTGGTTTTTTTTTTTTTTTTGGAATTTATTTACCAGATTGTTGTACCAGCAATGGGTCTTGTATTTTGTGACTTTTTCACTTGTTCAATTTTTTATATTATCTGATTGGAAGCATTTCATGTAAGTGGTTTCCAGTTTTATGAGCTCATAATGAAACTTCATTTTCTCTTAAATTGCTCATCTGGCTCTAGATGAATACAGATGGGTTGCCAAGCACCCAACACTTCCTGAGGTCATGTATTTGGAACCACTTACCATGTGATTTCATAATCCATGGCTTCTAGACTAGATCCCTAGGCAGGCCAACTTGCTTGGCATCTGCTCTCCAGATTTCCTGACTGTGGGGGATCCCTAATGAGCTGGGATAGGAGTTGTGGCAGGTGCAGACTGAAATGAAGTTCCACAGTCAGAATAAAAATCTCCTGTGTTAGTCAGTGGTGAATAGCCCTGGAAATGACAGATATTTTATCCATATCCATCTAGATATGCCAAAGTTGCTTGAATATCCTGCTCTGATGTTTAGCAAGGACCTTGGTACTTTGAAGTGGGCATTTTGTTCTAGTACTGTCATATTTTGGCAATAAGTACTTACTCCAAAGTTTTGGCTCATTGTCCTGATTCAGTGTTATTTCCCTTGAAAATAAAAATTTCTGAGAAACTGAAATTTCATTTCTGAACTTGCTCTCAGCACATATATATTCCACCAAACACAGACAAAATAAAAGTGACACTAAACTTTACATACCTTTAAAAGCTGAGAGCCACCTGGCATTTGGCCCCTTCTTGCAGGTACATTTTGATGACTTGTTGTTCCCCACCAAGAATGGACTGACTACAAAACCTGAGCTTTCTTACTCAGCTCATTGTTGTTTCTGTCTCCCAGCTCTTTATCCTTCAGAAATACTGACTAACCCTGGTTTGTTTTGGGGTGGTTTTTATTTTTTATCATCAACCTCCTTTAACAAGTCAGCTTTTTGACACTTTCTTTGCACCTTCAGACTGCTCCTTTTCTTTCTTTCTTTAGTTTATGATTCAGTGGTGTCAGAATGCCAGCAGAGTGCAAGGAGATGAAAGATCTCAGTTTTTTATGCCAATACCTGATTGCACTAATGGCAATTGTCATTAAACCCTTCTCCACTAGCAAAGAGCAGCACATGCTTAGTGAGCCCAGGGCATTGGAACACAAATGTAATATCCACTTTCCTCCAGGGACACAATGCTTGTAAAGTTTGGTCAGCAAAATCCAACAGTTTGAGCTGTGAGGGGCTTCAGTCACTGAGAACAGATTCTTTTGCTTGTTATTCTTTGGGCGCCTGCTTACATGTGTGGGAAGTGTGGAAATGCTAGTAGGCTTCAAAACAAAAAAGTCTGGGAACTATTTTACATGTGCAAAATCCCTCTCTCCCACTGCTAGCCTCAGAAATGGCTGAGCAGGAGGAAAGTATCAAAAATGAGAAAGACAAGCTCAACCAGAGAGACAGAGACCCAGTGTAGGAAATGGCAGCAGAGATGGCTGAAGTTTGAGCCAGAAAAAGCAGGATGTTGGAGAGGGAGCAGCAATGCAGTGTTAGTGTTCAGTGCTACCTGGAGTTCCCTAATATCAGCACTAAATAACCCTTGTTTTTTATTTCCTATGTTCAAGTAGCAGTGAGAAAGCTCTCTGCTATAAATTCACATCCCTTAATTTGCTCCAGGTTTTGGAAGCCAGCAATGGGACAAGTGAAGTGGAACTGCTCATCTCTTTCCTTTCAACATGAGCTGTTTTGTATTGCCAGGGTTCAGAGGAGGTGTAAGAGCTAAATCACCTGAAAATCAATTTATTTTGCTCCTTTACCTTTCAGGAGGAAATTATGTCTGTTGCATAATTTCATATTTTTAAACCAGCATGTAAATCTGCTGTGGTGATATGTAGATTCATTTTGGAATTGATCCAAACTTACTTATTTGTCAGATATTATTATAATGTGCCTTGTGCCTAACAAGTCTGATAAACCGTGCTGAAGTGGTGTCACTATAAAACTATTCCCAGAGATGTCTGCATTGATGTGAAACAGTTCCCTGACTATTCTGATCTGATCAGAGCTATGCAGCCAGCTTCACATCGGGCTTTTCCAGGCTTGATCATGCAGATTTCCATTAATTTTTCAAGCCTTTCCCTAAATCTGCTTTATTATTTATTTAGCTGTTTCTCTGCTACAAAGAAATCCAGAGGAAGAGGAATGTCTGAGCTGCTTAATCATTTGGCTGGGCCAGGTTTTTTACTGTGCCTCATTGTCTTCTGTAGAACTGAGGGATGAAATTCTGCTCTGGTTTTCGGCTGCAATGCCTCATGCCAACCCACAGAGGTGAATCCACAGCTAACCTGTGGATAAAACTGGGCCTGTGGATGGTAAATATCTCCATAATCATTCATATGGACAAGTTAGAAGTTCCTTATTCTTTTCTCAGGCCTGAAAAGTTGAGAGGAAAAGCCATTCCTTAATAGCTGCTCCTTGGAGCTGTGTTTGTTATCAGCTGCCAGGCTTTCAAATTAGCTCTTCAGGAAGACAGTGGCAGGTATTGTTTTTTATGCCACAGGGCTGTTCATCAAAATCAAATTTCTATGTCAGAAATTATATGACATCCCAGCACAGGACGTTGCTTGGATCCTGGAGAGAAATCAGCTTTGGAGTTACCCTGTGCACTTTCATGCGTGGAGAAAGTCCTCAGGACAGTGTTGGCAGGGCTGATCTCCACAGTGTGGGAGGGTTTTCAGCCTTTGCTGCCAAAGTCTGCATCCACACCTTGCTCTCCCCATTCCTGTGCTGTTCTTGCACTGATGTGAAGGCAGAGAGGAGAGCCTGGAGTGGGAGAGACAAGAAATGCCTTGGCTGGAGGATTACAGCACATCACGGACCTCTGGGGGTGTGGGTGGAGCTGGGGCTGTTGGGCAGGTCTGAACACAAGTGAGACACCTCCAGAATGCCCCATTAGGCACAAGAAATGCAAGGCCACACGTGGCAAGAGAATGTGAGTGCTGGCACACTGGGTTTGTGAAGCTCTGACAATACTTTTGTTTAGTTCTCCTATTGCAGAGTAAGTTTCCCTGAGGAAGAGAGAAGCAAGCTCTCCTGAATGACATACCTGCAGAAATCTCTGATATTTTCAAATGCAGGCAACTGTTTCTTCTTCGACAGATTTCTCCTGACCTGAGGTCTGTGTTATCCTTGTACATTTGTGTTTTACAGTTGTGAACTACAATATTTGTTTTATTTCAATCCAGTAGAGGAATCAGAAACTAACTCTCCAAAAGGCAGTCTCTGTGTTTATGGCATTATATTTTTCTTATGTCCCTCAGTGCAAAAGTTATCATAGATTTAACTTGTTTTCCTGTATCTGAACTCCTGTTATGGGGTATAAACGCACTGCATCTTGAGACATGCAATGTTTCTGGAGCATTCCACATAATGTTACAGATTTTAGCAAATTTATGTCATCCTGACGGTCTTTGAAGGAATTATAATTTCAGATTTACTCATCTACTGCAGCTAGGAACCTCAGACCAATGCCAGATGGGAGATGTATTCATAAATCTCAGAGCTCTGATGCTTTGCATTGTAATATTTGAATATTTGAATCAAAAGAGAAAAGTGATAAGATGGATGGATGGATATTATTTGGAATACTTTCTATACACAGAGTGCAAAGCAGAGAACCTGGTAGGGGAAATGTAGGAATATCCCAAAGCAGGTTCTGAAATAATAGGATGGTACCATTGTGAGTAGCAAGTGCTGGAAATCTTTGGGCAGACACAGATTCCAGACAAATGCCCACCAGCTTCTCGTTCACCCCCTGCTCCTCAGCTGGATGCAGGGAAAAAATCAGATAAGAACGTTTTGGGATGAGGGAAAGAGAGGAAAAATCTTTACCAATTATTGTCACAGGCAAGGGAGACTCAGCTTGGGGAAAAATATTTTTTATTCCAAATTAAAGGAATTTAAAGGGGAAGTAGAGGGGCAGGAATTGATGTCTGCTCCCTGGGCCAGGGACAGTACCTAGGGAATGGCTGGAGCTGGGCCAGGGCAGGGTTAGGTTGGAGCTCAGGGAAAGGTTCTGCTTCCCCCAGAGGGTGCTGGCACTGCCCAGGCTCCCCAGGGAATGGTCCCGGCCCCGAGGCTGCCAGAGCTCCAGGAGCGTTTGGGCAGCGCTGCCAGGGATGCCCAGGGTGGGGCTGGTGGGTGGCTGGGCAGGGACAGGGGCTGGACTGGATGATCCAGATAGGTCCCTTCCAGCTCAGCATCTTCTGTGATTCAGTGATTCTGAAATAGACTTGGTTTGTAAGGAGAGTTGATAGACCTGTTGGGAGAGTTCCTTGCATGGAACTGGCCCGGGAACTCTCTGGTGAGATTGTGTAGACAAATTAGATGATAATTTGATCCTGTGATTGATCCAAAGACACTGCACCAGCCCACCTGGAGGAGGAGAAGGCTGCAGTGCTGGACTTATAGAAGACAATCAGATCTGAACGATGGAGTAATTTTACCTTCCTGTATCTTGTATTTCTGCCACGTGCCTGATGCAAGTTTATCTTCTGCTTACTCTGTATGGAGAGTTTTATGTGCAGTTAATTCTGTGGACTATCAGCCAGCATAATTTTGCAGTGTGCATGTATTTCCCAGAAGTGCTGGTATATGAGGATCTGGGAATAAGCCATTAAGATTTTGTGAGAGCTTTGTTCTTTCCTACAGGGTGTTGTAAATAACTTGCAATAATTTGGAATTAAGCAAAAAGGAATTAAGAAGTTGACTGCTGTTAATGAATACTAATGATTGCTGGAAACATGATCAATGTGAGGCACATATTATTAGTGAAGGTGCCCTTCCAAAACTTCATTAATCACCAAGATACCTAGGAAGCCACAAATAATTCCTTGCTATTTGGCAACAGCTGAAGGAAGAGCCACTTTGTAATTGGTGTTAAATTCTGCATTCCTGTCTCATGCTGATGTAAAGCAAGATTGCTGTAGGTTTGTGCTGGCATAAGCAAAGGATGTTAAATGCCCAACTGGTTCAAAGGTGTCTGAATAAATGAGTAATCCTGGTGGAGTCAGCCAGGTAAGGTGTGAGTTTATGGCCAATCCAGGATTTCAAAACAAGTCTGGAAGGGCTCCCATCTGGGCAGGGTGAGGCCATGGCTGGGTACAGGCAATGGGATCATAATATCTTCTGAAATCCTATATCTTACAAAGATCCATCCTTCTTCTTTTCCCTCACTAAACACTATCATCACAACAAAACACTTCTAAATGCATTTTTAATAAAAAACGAAATATGTTTAACTTACTGTGTGGAGGCCTGGCTTTTATCTTTGTTATTTTTCAGACTGCAGACTTTCTAAGGTTTCCTTACTGTGCATCAGGTATTCATTTTTGTAATGACTAAGCAGAGATTGTGCCAGGAAAATCACTTGTGCTATTGAATTTATTTCCAATGTATATTTTCAACCTGTTACTTGATTTCTTTGCTTTGTTAGTCTTATTAATGATATTAATGATAAGGTATGAATTTATAGTGGAGGTATCAGTTGTGTTAAACTTATTGCTGTCTATCAATATTTACACTTAGCTGAGCTTGGAATGTTTTCTTTCTTCTTAAGAATCTCCACAGAAAAGTTTTGTGGTGTTCAATTATTTCAATTCAGAAATTGAAATAATTCAATTATTCAGAATTTCACTTACATGGAATTTTTTAATATCCATGTTTGAAGGAGTTCTTCTAGCCCAGTCAAATTGATTTTTGAATTGCAGTTAGCCCAGGCTTGATTTTAATTTATTGATTTACACTGTCACCTTCTGTTTCATTTCAAGAAAATTCTTTTGCACCTCTTTGTCCTCCTTATTGACTTGAAGTTTCCTATCCAGCTCTTTCATTTAAGCCACAAGCAGGCCAGCTGTGTCAAGAACTTCAGGCCCCTTCAGCACTGTGTGCTGTAATTTTACTCTTCAGTAATTAGTTCCTTCAGCAATTCACTCAGCAACTGCCCTTCCTAGGAAGTTGCATTAGATTCCATTGATAACCTGCTGTGGAGAGTTCTTTGAAGAAATTTACCTTTCCCAAGTGTGATTTTTCTTTTTTCTGGGCTTTCTTGTGCTCATTTACACTCTCACAGTAAAATATCTTGTAGGAACACAAAGATTCTCAATTTGGAAACTTAAATGCTGTGAAAGAATTGGCTTTTTGCTATTCAATAGGGATGAAATCAGAGCTCTTTTGATAATTTTCCACAATTTCCCAAGTAAATTAGATTTGGTGTTCAAAAAGGAAAGGGAGAATAGGCAAAGCTAAGGTTTGCATGGGCCTTCTGGAGAGCCTCACAGCAGAAAACCTCTGGGGATATTTACCTTTGTCACTAAATTTGGAGAACGAAACAGATAAGTGACATCTCCTCTATGCCACCACCAATGCTTGCAGGAAAAAAACAAAACAAACCTTTTTCAGGCACAGAATGAGCTGTTCATTGCATGGCAGTGGCACAAATACTTTTAACTTTATTCTTAGGATCATATATTAGACCCATGGTAAATTTAGCGTCTCTTTTTCTGGAGCACTTTTATTTTCCTGCTGTACTGCTCATGGTTAACCTTCAGATTCCAGCCCTAAGGATCATGGCTTTCTCTTAGATCATCACTCAGTGAAGGTTCCAGGGAAGCTGTTTTTGTCAATGGAGTAACATGCTCGCTTTCTTCTCATGTGTGCTTTTGTCTCTGTCTCTACAAGGAGCAGCTTCTGGGAGGAAAGTTCCCGGTGAAAACTGGAATGTTCATGCCCACAGTGAGGAGCAGAGAGTTCCAGCCCTGCTGGTCTCTGAGCCCAGGGTTCCAGGTGGAGGGAAGTGCTCTGTGTATGGGAATGTTTGTGCCTGGGGTTGGTGTCTGGGGCTGAGGGAGGAGATGTGGTCTGTCAGTGCAGCTGGGAGTGTTCCTGTGAAGCTGCTTTCCACTGTGAATTTAGAATATCAAAAGTGGGTCAGGCTGAAACCAGGGGTTTTAGGTGATGTAGGAACTGGCCATGGAAAAGTTCTTGTCACGTTCCCTTCACTAAACCCCAAAAGTTTTTAGGCCTTTTGTTTTCCTGTATTTTTACACACTTATGTGACAGAATGGAAGCATTTACTATGATTATTATTATTATTATTATTAATGAACGGTTATAAAAGTAGCTGAGTTACTCATTTTGACTGAATAACACAGTTTTGTATTAATAATTGTGTGTTTATTGGCAGAGGATAATATAGCTGAGGAAAAACCCATGGTTACTCTCACAAAAAGATGGTAAAACCTGGCTTATTAATCTGAATGTAAAAGATAAGAGGCTGACTGTGGTTCACAGCCGTTTGCTGTGGACAAAATTCTTCTTAGCACATTATGGTCACAAATTGTCACTCAGATGTTTCAATGATAAATATTTAATTATCCTGTAATCATTCTGTAATTTCTTTCTACCCTTTATATTGCACAGTGATTATTTTATAATTAAATATTAATTTAATAACGTGATTATGTTTGTGTTGGAGCACAGAATTAACATTGAGTTAATTATGAAATTTTTCAGATGAAGCAGTTTAAAGTAGTAACCTGTCCCTTTTCTCAGAAGGAAACAAGAAGTGTATTCAGAACATATTTCAGGGTAGTAAAATGGGATAATCTCATGCACGAGTTATGACAGACCTGTGGGGACTAAGGTAGTTTATTGGCATTTAAAAATGTGTACAGGAATATTGTTGGTTTTAACACAGTTAATACCTCAGCAAGGCCTGATGATTCTTGTACTTGTGATTTTTTCCAGGGGAAATTAGCATTCAGATTCTCTTGTCTGTTTAAGATGCTGATCTTCACATGCAAAGGCATCACAACTACACAGGAAACGTTTTGTAAAGGAATTATGGAGCTAAAAAATCTGTACCCTAGGCTGGCAGGGCGTGTTCATAGGGTACTGAATAGATCAGGAGTTTTCTAGGTTTCTAAATGAGTCGTGTCAGTGTCTAATGAGTTCTGAAAAAGGAAAACATTGGTGGCTAGGTCAATATTTAAAAAGGCCCAACTTGTTTAATTCTGAGGTATTAATTCCTGGGGCAATATTAGGAATACTAAAATGCTGTGGAAGGGTTCTACCTAGATAACAGTTGGGTTTACTTCTGTTTATACCATGCTTTTTGCATAATTTTCAACACAAAAAGAAAGAAAATAGGTACCTTTAACAAATAAAACCACATTCTATACTGGTCTTGATGTGGAATTATGAATTATGTGGGGGATTTTTTTTCCAATCAGAGGAAATATCTTCATTCTGAAGTTGGGTTTACTAAGGAAAAGATTGTTTCATAGCAGTGTGGAGCAGTGTTTTTGGAGAGAGGGCAACTCTAGAACCATCATTCTACCCTATATTTTTTGGTTTTATTTTATGTTTTTATTGTATCACCCCTTGCCAAATGGCCTTGTCTCTGCTTGGGCTGAGCTTTGTGTTACAGAAGGTGCTGCCTAAAGTCACTTACCGCAGGCTCCCAGGCTATTTAGGGAATTAATAAAAGAAAGAGGCCATCTCATCCCAAATGCAGCTCGCTCTTGCAGGAACACCAGTCATTCCCCTCTTTGTTTCTCTGGGCACCTTTCTGATATCCTCTGCAGGAGCTCATCACATGGCTGGATTCAGCCACATAACCTTGGCATGCTCAGTGCACTGCCATGAGTGGTTCATGTTGCACTGTCCAAAACAGGGGACGGGGTTTCGTAACCTGCTTTCCTCCCTCTGCATTGCTGCTGTTCCTTATCAACCTGCTGCAGCTGCAGAGTGCAAGTCACAGTATTGGAAGCTGTTTATAGTGAGCTTTGGGAAAGGTCAGGTACCTTAGGCTGTTTAGATGTTTTCATTAGCAATATTATTTCGGGTTTATACTGTTTGAAGGTATGCCAAATCAATATATTTCTTGAGAACAATATTTATTTTTTTTAAAGGACTGCTTTTTTATCTTAGCTTGATAAATTCTTTCCTCACAGAAAAAGCAGGTGATAAAAATAATTATTGCTTCTTTTTACATCTTTTATCTGATTTTGGATACATTATATACACAGCCAGCATTATTCATAATTCATCATTGGGTTTGGAACTAGACACTTTAGGTATCAAATAAAGGCACTCAGATAAAGAAGAAACCTGGGAAGCTGATATCAAAACCTTAAAGAACGAAAAGAACAGCATGTTACACATTAGATATTAACAGAAATATCTAAATATTCCTCTTCAGGTAAAGCCATAGCTGTCACTCTCACAGTTATGTGGTCACTTGTGTCCATCTGAAGTCTGGTGCTTTGCTGACCACTCATTGAGCTGAGTCAGCCCTAGGAAAAACAACTCCAGTCCCCGTTTCTTCCTCCAGAAAAATCATAATTCTGGGTTAAATCCTGAGTTCCCTCAGCAAGGGATCAATCAAGCTGCAACCCAACCACATGGAAAATGTGTCCAGGAGAAGGGTTGAACAAGAAAAAGAGTTTTGTTCTATAGAAGAGGGAGCAGGAGGTGAACTCCACAGCAGGATGCAAACTGCTTTAGGTGTCCTGCACTTTGACCTGAGGAAAATGAGGCAAATGTGCTGGGCCAGGAAGAGAGAGAACCCCCTTCTCTAGTTTAGTGACAAAGGTTAATGTAGAAGACAAATTTTCCTGAGGTAAAAGTCAAACAAAGGCACCCTTACTCTAACTTAGGTCTGTTCTCACCAGAAAATCATGTCCGTAACACCTGAAATATTACTGGAGTAATTGTACTTGCTTGAGGGGACTGGATGAGAATTTTGCTCTTGCAGAGTAAAGCACATAAATTTCCCTTAAATCTTAATTCTGGTGCACACATCTAACTTGGAAGCCGCTTGGTCTCTTGTCTACTGGGATGAGATTGAGAAAGGCACATTTGGTGTTTCCAATTAAGCTTTCGCACATTTGAAAATGCAGAGAGTGTTCCCGGTAGGGTTTAAGGAAGTGGTGGTATGGATCTCAGGAGGATGAGGCACTGAATTATACAAAATGACAGGCAAACCACTCAGAACTGGGTGAAATAGCAGGAAATACTGACTGCAGGTGCATGGTTGTTGGGGCTGTCACAAAGCTCATGAGCATGAGGCTCTCAGTTTTCTGAGAAATTGTCTTCCCAATAGTTCTTCACTAGATTTAATTTTGTGTGTTCTCTTATACAGAAAGAAGAAATGGAATAGACTCTCTATAAAAGGAATAGACTCTCCTACTACCTTTTGAGTAATTTTCCAAAGGCCTTAGTGAAGCAGCAGCTTTCACCTGCAAAGTGTGGATGCCAGCTTTATTTGCAGCTGCTGGAAAGCTTCTCCTCCTCAGAACCAGGGTTATGTTGTGTGTGTGCAAGTTGACCAGGTGTTTTTAGTTCATTGCTATTCCAAACAGTGCAGAGAAGTCACACACAGAAAAGAACTGACCAATCTAAGTTTTGTGTGGGCTTCCTGCAGGTTTTACACAGTTTTTCCAGTTGCAAGATACCAGTCTGGAATCTTGAAGCAGTGGGTTGGAGATGTCTTAAAAGTGTTTCCAAAAGCAGGAAATAGAAAGCAAGTTGCTGAGGTTTAATGTGTAGCTGAAAACTTGCATACATATTTTATGGAGGCTCTGGATATCCTCACTGTGAACAAGAGGAGACTGAGGCACACAGATGTGCACTTTAGAAAAGACTCTGAGGCTCCTCCTGACCAGCTGAACTCCCGAGGTCTGATTTAATACTGAAACCATCTCCTGCCCCTTTGATGTGGGTTAAGCTCTTTTCATCATGCCTGTTTAGGAGCTGTTTATTTTTCACTTAACCTTTCCCTTTGCATTTGTTTAATTAAAAGATTTCTCGAGCAGTCACATCACCGCAGTGCCACGTTCCACCGCCTTTGTCGAGATTATATAGAAGCGCTTCTCTAATTGTCCCGGGATTTAGGAGAATTCTGCAAACAGGTCACCTCCTGCCTCCGAGTCTGTTTCCCATATTAAACAGATTGCCTCTCTGCCTGTAATACCTTGGAAGCCTGGTTTATCACACCACAAACAGGTACAGAACTGAAAGAAATCTCTCTCAGATAGCTGTTTACATCAATTGCTAATGTTAATTTATGATCGCTATATTAAATCCAGTTAGTTGTGTAAAAGGACTGTAAATTAATTCTGCGATTTGGGANATTAAAAGATTTCTCGAGCAGTCACATCACCGCAGTGCCACGTTCCACCGCCTTTGTCGAGATTATATAGAAGCGCTTCTCTAATTGTCCCAGGATTTAGGAGAATTCTGCAAACAGGTCACCTCCTGCCTCCGAGTCTGTTTCCCATATTAAACAGATTGCCTCTCTGCCTGTAATACCTTGGAAGCCTGGTTTATCACACCACAAACAGGTACAGAACTGAAAGAAATCTCTCTCAGATAGCTGTTTACATCAATTGCTAATGTTAATTTATGATCGCTATATTAAATCCAGTTAGTTGTGTAAAAGGACTGTAAATTAATTCTGCGATTTGGGAACACACTGAAGTTATTACTGCACAGCACCTTATTAAAACATTTGAGCACTTCTTGCCTGTACAAACACACTGTGATGCTCTGATAGTCTCAGTGGTTTTTAGCTGTGCTACTGCAGCACTGTAATAAATTTTTTTAATGTAAGAGAAAATTTGGGTGATGGTTAAATATTGTTTTTTTAATTATATGCTGTATTTGATTGCACATATATATTGAGACTCTTTTAGGTGTAATTCATAGTCCTGAATAGAATCCTTTCTTGAAATTTAGATGCTGAATCCAATATATTTTGCCATTGCCGTTTCAGACACTGTATTGTCCATAGACACTTTGTTAGTGCAAAAAGTATCTTTACTTTCATCATGCCATATTGCAGGGGCAACAAGAAAAACACCAATTTCAGCACTGCTTTTCTCCCAAAATTCCTTCCTTGAATCCATTCTGTGAGACAAAAAAATAGCCTGTGAAATCATTAAAGATAAATTTATTAAAAAAACCCTCTCACTATTATAGTCCAAAAGGCATCAGTTTTTATGTTGAAGTGTCATCACTGGTGTAAAACACGGAACGTTAATGAAGTGGGAGCAGATATCTTTCACAGCAGAGATGTGAAAAGGTAAATTTAACACCTAACAGGTGTTAAGTGCCATAAATCACAAATGGCTCAGCAGTAATTTAATCCTTTGTCAATCAAAGCATTCACTATTGAGAAAACATCTTTCTGAGAATGCTATGTTTAATGGAAATGCTTGTTAGGTGGAGAGGCAAAGTGTAATTTTACCAGCATAACACCGAGTGTGGTGCATTTTGAAACAGTTTGTGAACCCTCAGATATCAAAAAAGTGAAGTTTTATTGCCACTAGTCATGTTTTGTTGTTATTTAAGAATTCTGTTTAAATAACACAATGGTAAATAGACAAAGCACTTCCCCATTCAGTACCTACCTAATATTTGGTGGTGTTCTACGTTGGCCTTAGTGCACAATAGATGAATAATTCAAAGGATTCTCAGGAAAGTACTTTAAAATTGTATGGACAGTAAAATCATTAAAATCCAGGTGAAAAGGCCAGTAAAATATTTACCAATTCTTTACTGCCTCTTTTTCACACAGACAGGCTGGGTGGAAATAAGAGGAGGTTTGGGTCGGTGAGGGAGAGGGAAGGTCTGGCTCTGTCTGTGGTGATGCCTTAAGAGGCCTCCTAGAAACAGAGACTAGACAGGAGTAAAGGGAATAAAGTAGGTATTTATTTGAATATTTCTTTGAATTCAAAGGTACACCCTGGGGAGCCAGAGGTTATTTACGATGGACCCCGAGATGGACCACAGGTCACGAGTTCTTCACACTTTTATAGGTTTGGTTCATTTGCATGTCAGGATTAATTCTCCAATTAAAGCTTCAGTTAATGATGGAATTCCCCTCAGCTTGCCCCCCTTTAGAGGCTCTTTGGTTTACACTTTTTGGGCCTAGGACGGTCTGGGTGTCCTTGGAGAGCAGGCCTGGAGAGGTTTTTTTATATCTACCCAGCACGAGAGAGCAGAAGTTAACAGGCTACAAGAAACTTCAGAGTTACACACCGGGCAGCTCAGGATTTGAAAAATATAAAAGTTTAAACCTAAGGCATCAGTGGCACATGGAGGGATGGTGATGCCAGAAAGAGAGGCTGGGAATAAATCCCCACAGACCCATGTCTGTAGAGCAGGTGTTTGTTTATTGCAGCGCTGGTGGTGAGGGGGATTTTTCCTCCTAACCCACCCACCTTTGCCAGGTGCTGTGGGATATTTATACAGTAAATTTTGTTTAATGTTACTGTGTCCTTACAGCATCATCACATATGTGCTGGAAATAATTTACATAACATGATCTCGTGGTTATTGGATAATTCTCCGCACTGTGAATGTCCTTCCTCAGTTCGGGGTCTTCAGGGGTCTTTGATGACCCAAAGGCTTCCAAAGTCTTCTTTGCACTTGAACTTTTCACCTTTGTCCTTGGGGCATGCACAGTTATGATGCTCTTCGGTCTATCTGGTCTCAACCAGCCTAAATTCTTTGTTTTGTGGCTAATTGGCTTTGGCTTGCCAATTTCTCATTAATACTACCCTTATCTGTCTCTGAAACCATACACCTGGTAAGTTGTTTTTTCTTCTCTCTTTTGCCTATTCTACATTTAAGCAACTGGTTAACCACATACTAGCCATTACATTGTATAAAAAGATATTCATATTAGATATATGGGTATCAAAATTATGGTTCAGGTTGTATAAGCATCAGGTTATAGGTAT
>VXAC01000499.1:0-83187 GCA_013399225.1 Rhipidura dahli
AATTTGGTGTTTCTGCCTGGTTTGTGCAAACTAAACCTGCTACACCCTGCTACAGTGGCCAGCCCCTGGCGGGAAGGGTGGGGGGGTACCATAAAGGATATCACTAAAGAGTAGTGATATTTACTGTAGAAAGTGGCTAAGTATGGAAATATTCACAAACCTGGAAGAGAGATAGAGGAAGCAGCCCAAGTGTGGCACAGAGAAGGGACGGCTTTGCCCCCTCTTCATCCCTTTTCCCTGTTGAGAATGTTTTCATCAAGAAGGAGATGTGTTTTGAGTTGCTTTTACACATCAGCCAAGGATCTGAGACTTGAGGCAGCTTCCCTTACACACTTTCCAGTCTTCTCACTGAAGCTAGCTTGGGGTCTGGATGCTCTCACACAGCAGCTGGTGCATACTCATTGCTTCCCTGCTCATGTGCTCCCTTGCTGCTCAGAATGCAGGCTTTACTTCTATAAACAGCAATAAAGCCATGTACTTAACCAATAAAACAGGCATAGGAGCTCTGATACCCAGACATCAGAGCTGAGATAATGGCTCTCTTGGAATCTAACCTCTGCACAGGCTGAGCTATTATGATTTCTCACTCCACAGCTATTATCCTCCATTATCCTGCCCACCATCCCACTGCTCTCTGTAGTGTGCACTGTGTCATACAGCAGTGCCCAGGCTGTGATTGGTGTCCCCGAGTCCCCAGCACCGATCCCCTGCATGTTACAGGGTTGGGGCAATGTTGGTATTTGCCAGCTTGTGGTGTTTGCTCAGTGTTGCTGTTCTTCACTCTGGTTTCACTGAGCATAGGATGAGCTGTGTTTGCAGCCAGGCAAACCCGGTTCCCTCAGGGAAGGGCTCAGCACTGTGTGTGCTATTTATCACACTTGTTGTGTGTCCTGACTAACAACATCCTTGCGCATTTTATCTACTCACTTGCATACTGGTTGGGAAGTTGTATTGCTGACCAGTGACAGGGAAACCCGTCTGCCTGATGTAAAATTGTGTGTTTAGATCAGCTGTGTGCTGGTTGTCTGGTTCCATAAACCCAGGAGCAGTTTTACAGCGCTGGTCTTACAGAAACATTGGCTTTGTTCTGGAGAGGTAAAAGAACAGCAAATGGCTTGTGGTCTGAGACAAGGGAGTTGTAA
Organism: Rhipidura dahli; assembly: GCA_013399225.1. Classification (NCBI taxonomy): domain Eukaryota; kingdom Metazoa; phylum Chordata; class Aves; order Passeriformes; family Rhipiduridae; genus Rhipidura; species Rhipidura dahli. Next base: position 1,143 of record VXAC01000499.1, read on the forward strand.
AAAATTTAATAAGGTTGAGGGGAGAATAAGGGCAGGCAAAGAGGTTGCTCTGTTCCCCAAACTGTCCCTTGAGAGAAACAGATCGGGTGCAGTCAATCTGCTGGCTTCCCCTATTTCTGCCCTGCGCAGCTGTACAGCTGCAGATGCTGCAATCCCCACACCTTTGCCGGATAGCTAAATTATTACCAGAGACAAGAGACAGGGGAGCTCTACTCCAAACGAGGTTCCACAGGTTTTAATGCTCCGAGAAAGGGCCGAGCAGAGCCAGGACGAGGGCCAGGGCAAGAGAGCGAGAGAGAAGATGAGCTGGCCCCGTGTGCGAGCCGCTTTGGCCAACTCGGTTCCAGCCCCAGGGGCGGCACCGGCGGGGCCGAGGAAGGGAACCAAGGGCCGGGGGAACGGGGCGGTACCGGGTGGGGCTCGGGAGAAACACCAATGGGGAGAGGGAAGGGGCAGGACAGAGGATCGAGGAGGGACGGAGAGCCAGGGCAGGAAACAGCCACAGGCTGCTGGGAGATGTAGGATTTTTACAGAGTCTGGGGGGTACAGTTACAATTGAATCGGGCAGAGGCTGTTCCTTTACAGAAACACGGGGGAAGCATTTCTCAATTCCCTGAGTTTTTCCACCAACCTAACTCATACATTTTCCCTGGTTCAGTGGCAAGGTCAGTGACTACAACATTGTTGGAAACACAAGCTCATGTAAACTCCCCTGCTAAAAAAGTGCAAACCTCTGCAGTTTTGAACTATGAAGTGTTTGAGGTTTCATTTTGGACCAAGAGCCTTAAAAAGAGGAGGTTTGTGTGGTAAATAGGATATGGAGATGGCTGAGGTATTCAATGACTTCTTGCCTCACGAGCAAGTGCTCCAGCCACATTGCCCAAGCCACAGAAGGCAAAGGGAGGGAATGGGAGAAGGAAGAAATATCCACTCTAGGAGAAGCGCAGGTTCAAGAACATTTGAAGAAACTAAAGGTGCACAAGTCCATGGGACATGACATGCATCCATGGGAGGGATGGGAGATGAAGTTGGTAAGTGACTACCATCAGATTTGAGAAGTCATAGCAGTCTGCTTCACCATAGTGGCCAGCTGTTCCTGGCCTCTGGTTTGGGGTACTGCTCTGAGCTAGCACCTTGCCACAAAACCAGGAATCATGTACCAAGGTTGTGTCTGATCCATTGCTCTGACATATCTCAATCTACCCATGTCATCCTGCCAAAAGCTTTGCTCTTAGACAGGTGACATCCATGCAGAACACCAGCCCTTATTCCAGGTGAGATTTTCGGGTGGACCTGGCTGGAGTGGCCAGTTCAGGGGTAAGCTCAGTTCTCTGGTGCACTTGAATTATGTATTTGTCTCCCAGATCTCTTGTGAAAGGGGAATGGGGCTCCCAGCTACATTTTAAAATGCAAAACCACGTCTTGACACCTATAGAAAATTAATTTTCGTGCAATACCCACTTTAAAGGCTCTGATTTTAAGTGACTGGAGAATAGTTTTTAACCTAGGTGGAATCTAGAGGTAGATTTACATAGCAATTGATCTAAAAGCTCCCTACTGCCCAGAAAGAGAGTAAAGAAACATGTTTCTGCTCTGTGTGTTATGTGCTTCTAACAATGCAGTAATTCAGTGTTTCAGTACAATTTGCAAGTTCCACAATAGTCTGCTCCAGAGAAAACTCCTTCACAGCATTTCTGAATGCCTCAAGTTCTGCTCAGACGCCTGAGTGCATTTTAGTAAAAATTTTCTCCTCTGGCTTTCCATATTCAGTTGTTTGTTTAAGACTTAAGCAGTTTCAAAATATATGGTTTAATTTTTTTTTCCTTCTTGTGGCAGAAAAAAAAAAGCCATTAAACCCACATTCAACTTTATGAACATGAGCAAAATAACTTTTATAAATGCCCTTAGCTGTGATGAATGTGAACTCCAAGCTGTCAACTCTATAGTCCCAATGCTGTGCTCAGACTTTATATTAAAAAAGGATGAGAAACTGCATGTTAATATATCAGTGAAAAGCCCATAAAAGTGAGAACACACAATACATTGTTTATTAATATTATGGTTCAGTAAAGAGGTGTCAGCTGTCAAATAGGGAGGAGAAAGTGGGGCCTGAATTTCTATCCAGTTGGGCTTTACAGTCCCTGTTTGACCATATTTTTTTTCCATCTTTCACCTTTCTAAGTAGGAAGCTCAGGATCCAGCCAAATGGATGTTAATTTACCTTTGAACACCAGTAGATATTGCTTCTTCCTGCAGCCTTTTCAATACAAAGTTATTTCTCTGCAGCTGGGCAGAGGCTGAATCTGGCCTGGGTTTGATGAGGGACACAGGAAAACAGCACGCTCACACCTTGCAGAAGCTGCTGTATCCTCTGCCAGAAACACAGCACTTCTTTATTTTTAAAGTAAATCTCTGGTTGCCATGGTTTCCAGGAAGCACAGGTCTCACATCGCTGTGAGGCTCCAGCAAAAGCACAAGAGGTGAGAGGCTCCCCAGCCCTGTCATGAGGCTGATTTGTTTTCTAGGCCAGCGTTTCCACCTGGGCCACCTCCAGCTGCAGGGGTGCAGGGAGCTGAGTCCTCTGGCTCAGACATCACAGTACCTCCTTGGCTATAGAGATTTTTCCAAGATCACACCCACCCCATGTTGTTACAACACATGGGTACAGACCCGGTCATTTACACCTTCAGAGAAACATGATAATTTGATTTAAGGAAGCCTTCCTATGCCAACATTCTGCCCACAAGTTTCAGCAGGATGTGTAAAACCTACCCTCAGAGCTCAAAGATTTTCCCACTGCTCTGGGTTTAGTGTTATAATCACTTTTTTTTTCAGCCTATTTAGCATCTAGGCTGTCAATCAATACCTCTTGTCTCAAAAAGGAGTTTGACCTTGGTTTATTTTACACCTGCAGGTGAAATCTTGTAGCTGTTAGAGACAGATTATCTGTTACATACACAAGGAACAGGCAGGTATTACTAGTAATACTCTCACTTACCCATGAGGATGGTGAGAAACAGCAGTGCACCTGGGTGGGTTTCAAGGGAAGCTGTCAGTCAGGAAATGCCCTCAGAACTGCTCCTGCCTTTGCTGATGGCCAGCACTGTGCTGATGAATCACTTTTTAAGTTCAGTGAAACCATAATCTTGTCGGGAAATGTTGAGAAAGCAAATTTTCTGTGAACAGAAGGCAGGCTCTGAGGGTGCAAAACTGAGTTCATGTAGGATCCACTAAGCACCTCTATTTTTCCTTCCCTTGGTCTTTTCCCTTTTGATGGAAAAAATTTATTCAGTTTCTCACTGCTCTTCCCTTTCAATGAGAGTTTTGGAAATAAGGTATGGTTTCTTCCTCCTCTTTCCAGGAGGAACATGCATGAGGTGCAGAGAGAAGAAGACCTTAGGAGAACAGGAGGGCTCTGCTCCCCCTCACCTCCCTGCCCTGCCAAATCCACAGTGGCCACAGGCATCGGTTTTACAAGGAATCACCTACCCTTCAACTGGAGCAATGTTTTGAGTGCAGGAGTGACACAAAATGGAGCTGTAGTCAGGATGAAGAACAGATAAAAAAGAGAATAATTTATCACTTTCTTCTACAAGTAAATGGCAACACTCTAGACCCAGTATCATTAAACTGTTCAGGAAAAACAGGAGCTCACAGAAAAAGAAGGAGGTGATTTTCTCCTTCTGTGAGGACTGGAGTCACCACAATTACTCTGTAGCATCAGCAACTCCATCACCACCAGAGTGAGTCCAATAGGAAAAATAGACATGGAGGCAGGAAAAAAATAATCCACCTCTATTTTTCTTTTCTTACCAAATTAAATGACCTGCACTGGAGAGTTACTAACACTTCTAAATGGTTGACTGAAGCTCCAATTTATTTCCTGTCAGATTCTCACATGATCCAGTGTGATGAGGACTGCCCTACAAGCACTGAGCAGCCTCTCTCCTTGCTTGGAGTCTGTTTGCCTGGTGCACCACACATGCAGCTCCCATCTGCTCAGGCAGGAGGTACAGTCTTTGTTTTGTTTCGTTGCTGTGATTTTTAAGTGGCCACTGTGTTTGGAAGGGAGGTTTGGACAGGAATGGAGGTGGCCGTCATGGTGTCAGGGGGAGGCTCCTTGCAGCTTGCACTGTAGCTCTGGCCAGAAGGCAGCCAGGAGGCAGCTTTATTACTGACAAAAACAATTTCTGAAGCACTTGGTGATTTTAATAGCTTTCAGTTAATTGAGCAGATGAGGCTGAGGCAGGAAGAACAGGCCAAAATGTGAGGCTTGGGAAAGCAGCCTAATGCCAGGCTCTGGAGGGCAATGGAGGTGCTGCAAACCAGCCCTGCTCTGACAAATGAAATGCTGAGGAACCACACTGGCTGGTGGGACAGGTGGTATAGGCAATAAGAGATAATGGATGTAAAGAAAGAACCACCTCCCAGGATGTCCCAGCCACACAGACCTGTTTCTGGTCCTTGACTGGCTCAGATGGGCCAGGAGGTGGCTGTCCCAGAGTCTGGCAGGTAGCCTTTGCCCACCTACCCTCCCATGCCCCACATGGTTTGTGGGTGTTTAAATTGCTCTGTGGTGTGACTGAATAATCCCAGTTATCCTGGACCTCCCATCCCAAAGCTTGTAGAAAGGACTGGTCTGTATAGATCCTGCTTCTGCAGCTCCCAGCCTCTATACAAGACTTCTGTACCTCATGGCAGGGGCAAGAGAATAAGCCTGAATGTTGCTGTTGTAACACAGACATACAGAAAAACTACACAAAATCCAGGGTCAGGTAGAACTGGTGGCAAGAGCCGGTTTAATGGCTTTTTCCCGAGGTTTTTATATGTTAGTTCACAAAAAGTGAGTTAAATGGCATAAAGTAATTGGTTCTCGGGCCATCCACCCCTCGAGGGGATTGGCCCAACTCTAAGACATCCATTCCCAAGTGTTCTTCTAGCTGAAGCCGTAACAGTCCAGCAAAAACAAGTTGCAGGTGCGGATATTTTATAAACGAATAAGTTTATTTAAGTTAGCTTGCATGGGAAAGACAGAGTTCTTACAGAATGCTAGAGAGCTGAAGAAATTCACTGCTAAAGCCCTTTCAGCATCTACACCTGAAAGTCTACATCAGCTTTTCAAACGTGTCTGAGCCCTAAATTCTGAAATTTGGCCAATACAGGACTCTCCAAAGGACTGTGTAGAAGCTGAAGAACACATACTGGTAAAAACAGCATCCCTCTCCTGCAGTGCACTGCTGAGAGCAGAACAGCAGTCTATGAGATGCATAAAATTAGTGACACTGTGTTTTTGTTTCCTCCTTTGATTAGCAGTGCTTGTTGCAAGTGGTGTGTTTAAACAGATATTATGCAGGATGGCGACAACCAGTTTTAAATCATTATACAAGCAGTTTAATTTGATGTTGCTCTATAAATAATCTATTTGCATGCATATTTTGTTGACAGGAAGATAAATACCATAATTCCTACAAGCAACATAACAATGTTTTATCAGTGGCAAAAACAAAGGAAAAATCTGCCTTTCAAAATGCGGTGGTCCAATCACTAAAAAATAGTACTTCATCACATCCACCCATGTAAAAAAAAAGGTACAGTTCCATCCATAACCTTCCTGAAAGTAGAGAAAAGACTAAACAATGTAAGTTGGGAACAGTATCTTTTGTTTCCTAGCTGAGAATATTGGCTGATGTCAGTATTCACTAGATCTGATCACTGCATTGTTAATAGAAGGTGCTGTGTCCCAGTGCACCACAAAGTAAATTTTATGGGGTTTGACTATTCTTTGAAAGACTATCACAAGCTTACAAAAGAAGAAAATAAAGTTTCATAGTTCAGTCAAGCAGCTTTTCAAAAATACTCCTCTGTGTTGTGAGTCCAAATGGAAATCTCCCAGCCCACTGCTGTGGCTTGTGAGGCTCAGGAGTCAAGTTGCCCCAGCACAGCTCCCAGCACTGGCAATGATCTACTGCCAGAGAGTGTCCTGCTAGCACAGAAGGTGGGCAAAGCTCACAGGCAGTGGAAATAAGAGCCTAGCTTTTATAGATGACAAATAGAATATTTTATTTGGGAGTTTTTCAGTACCTGATGTGAAACATCAACATCATACAACCTCTAAAAATTTCATACCTGTTTCTGCTATTCTGTGAGCAAGCTTGGCAGATGCAAACTTGTGCCCAATAGGGTGAGATTAGGCTCTACTGGGAGTCCTATACGTGTTCAGAGCTGACAAATGTGCAGATCTTTGATATTGCTGCTTTGTGCAAGTTGCACCCAGAGTCAACCTTCCTGGATAGCAGAGTGCAGATAAGTGCATCCATTTCGTTCCAGGCCAAACAAGAAAAAAGGTTATTTTTCCTGAACTTTTTTCACAACATTTCACTCAACTGTCTGCTCCAGATATTCATTCCCCTAGGAACTGCAGGAGAACCCGGGCATCTCCTCAAATCTCTCCCCATGCATAAAGATGAGTTTTTTCAAGCTCACACAGTGTTTGCTGCCTTGCAGTGAAGTTTTCTCATCAAATTCCTCCACCAGAGTCTCTCTCTGCACCAAGTGCAGGATCCCCAAGATCCTCCAAGGACATCCTGGCCTTGAGGGGTGGCTGGAAGCACTCATCCATGTTTTGTGTGAAGGTGTTTCCAAGCCTGGAGGGAAACCTGGGATGAGGTTTAAATGTGCCCAGCTGTGCTCATGTTGGGGCCACCTAACCTGGCCAACACTACAATGACGAATTCTGTAGAAAAGAGCAAATTCATCCTGCAGATCTGTCTGCCAGAATTCAAAAGCTTCATAAAGAAATGACAGCAAACCAGGTTATTTTTTCTCATCAATGGTGAGGAAGAGATGCTGTCACCAATCTTTTAACATGCTTCTACCTTTTACTTACTAAGAGTTAAGTGTTGTTTGGAAAGAGTGTAGCCATTTTCATATTTCTGCTAACTCAGTTTCTTCTGAGTGAAACAAAGTTTGCAGCTGGTGCTGGCAGTTTGGAAGGAAGACTGCTTTTAGTGTTGGGCCATTAGGTCTATTTGTTCACTATTTAATACTCCATAAGACTTTGCTTTAATTTACCAAACAATTTAATTTGTCTGCAATAAATAAATAAGATGTAATATTTATTTTCCAAAGCCATATTTGCCAAGTCAAGGATATATTACAATTTGTTGAGGCACAGCACTGGTAGAGAAAGTAATGGTGTCTTTGGAGAACACACTTCATTCATTTCGCAGTGGGTGGTTTGTGATTATCCAAGTTGAACTCCTTAATAAAAGAAATTGGAAATAAGCTTAGTGCTGAAGTTAATAACATGACAATTTTGGAGGCAGCACTTTCCAGATTTTAAATCTCAGTTTTGAGGTGATGAGAAAGTGTGGGGTCTCTCATCAGCTCCAAAAAGACAAATCTAAGAGTTACTGTTTTGACTTGGACAGAGCTTCCATTTTATGTTATCTTGAACAGATGAAAGTTTTCCCAGTCTCACACAACTTCAGCTTTTTGGGTTTTTTTTAAATAAGAAATTTCAAAGAAGAATAGGTTCCTAATAAAAAACAAAATGAATCAAGAACAAACAGCACAGAAGTTCAACCCAGATCCAGAGAGTTGCCTAAGCAAGGAAGTCAGCAGGGACACCAGGAGGTGAATTTTTAGCCTGCTTGTAGCTTTTGCAAGGAAAGGAATGATCTTAGAATCATGAAATTGCTAAGAGTTAGCTCAGCTGAAAGTTCATGTCCCAGTCAATTTATTGCCAGTCTTCCACAAGATAAAAACCAGCTGTCCATCTTACTAGTACCTGGTGCCTCTGTACGTGCAACACTCCGAGCAAGGTGGCAGGTGGGACTGGCTGGTGGTGCTGTGGTGTGAGAGTTGGCCCGAAATTCCTTCAATATGTCTCACGCTCATCCTCAGAGACTGAGACTGAACCCCCTCCCCCCCCCTGGAGGGGGAGGGAGAGGTGGGGAGAGAACTTTGCAATCTCGGCCTGACTGAGGCAGGACCCCTGCCAAGGGTTTGCGGGTGTGTTCAATTATCCCTCGCTGCCCAAGCGAGAAGGAATGTCCAACACCTGTACCAGCAGTGTACCCACATCCACCCCCGTGTGCCCACATCAAACAATGAGCTTTGCTCCACCACATCCTGGCTGTTTGCCCTCCGCCTTTACAAAGACTATAAAAGGACTCTCTGAAGAAGACCCCTTTGAGATCTCCCCACGGAAGACAGATGATGAGGACCCCGTCTTGCGTGGGTAGCTACAAACCCCCCCATCTTCTTCTCTCTATCCTCTGTTTCTTATATCTCTCCCTCTATCACAATCACACGCGCTGGGTGCAAAATACAATAAACACACAGCTTTGATTTGAACTACAGAAACCTTTGTCTCCTCTTGTTTTTCTTTTGCACTCTGAGATTCGGGTAATGAACCATCATGACCCCTGCTCTATATATCTTAGTGGATCGTGACACTATGTAAGGCTTATGTGAGCCTTACATTCATTAAACCAGATTTTTCCAAAGAGAAGCCCATGCAGCAGCTGGCAGCAGACCTGGATCAAGGATGTTCTCCCAGTCTCTGTGCTTTGCTGAACATATTTGAGTGTAGAACTATGAAGAAAATGCTCTTGGATTCAGGATGGGGAACGGCAAGTAGCTCTCACTGGGTTTACCAGACAGCATGGCATGTAAGACAATTAATAATTTATCAGCAGAAAAAATGCATTTATGGTACATCACGACTTAGACTAAATTTGTCCTAAATCTGAAATTAAACATGAAAAGCAAACAGATGAGAATAAAACCAGTTCTAGTATGAGGCTCCTACTCCCACAGGCACAAAGATAGAAGATGTGAAGAACTGTCCATTTCTATGCCCATCCACTTGGGAATGTTTCACTGACCCAGACAGTCCAGGAGGTGTCTAACTGACTCTGCTATTTTAGCAAATGGATAATTGATGGATTATTAATAAATGACATTCTCCTGGTTGGTTGGAGTACTAAGGAAATCTGTCTGAAGGGATGGCTGGAGGCACTGGAGGGCTCTGATCCCTTTGCAGGGTTGCTGTGATAGACAGACCAGAAGTGCACGTGGCCTCCTTGGGGTGCCTGGGCAGACACAGCATGAGGGGTAGCTTCTTGGGCCAGTTTTACTGTTCTGACAAGAAGTGTTTTTTTCACAGCCAGGACAGAAACCTGCTGAGCACAGACTAGCCAGCTCCTGACTAGCTGACCTCCTTGCCCTGTGGCATCCCCCAACTGGCGAATGTTTGCTCTGCTGCACTCTCTCACTTCCATCAGCAGCATTTTTCACTTCCTTTCCTGCTTTTTCAGCTGCTTATAACTTGTCTTTTTTTTCAGGGCATTGCTTTGTTATTGCTGTCTTTTCTGGGGTGCACAAAATTCCCTCTTATTGTTTGTGTTTGCCTTTTTATTTGTAACATTATTGTGCTTGAAATCCTGCAGTTTTCATGAATTAAATGAAGCAGTGGGAAAACAAACAGATCCAGGAGTCTCAGAGCATTTGCCTGGCTTACAGCATCGCTTGGGCTTTTCAGTTCACTGTGCAGGACATGGAGAGAATCAAGCTCCCTAGGAGAGCAAAACCAGCAAAACCCACCTCCACCCTTCTTCTGGGGGAACTCACATGGGATAAAGTGTGGAAGGCTGCAGGATATGAATATCAAGGACTTGAGAAACCTCCAAAACATACAAAGGCAGAGATAAAAGGGAAGGGAATGGAAGTGAGGTGATGTGGAGTAACACAAGCACAGTGTGGGAAGGATTTATCCCACTTTTGAAAATGGCAAAGAATGAAATGCAGCGACATTGCCTCTGTACAGCACTCTTCATCTGAAACCACAGTCCAGAGAGGCTTTTATGTGCTTTACCCCATCCCAGGATATTCTGATGATTCTAATAGATGGTCCGCATGGCAACTTCCTGAAAACCACAGATTATCAGTACAAATCAAGTTGGCTCAAATTCTTCATGTCAGATGTAGATTTTTTTGATCAGAAAGTAGAATTTCACATCAGAGAGAACCATAGCTTCACACTTGGCATGCAGACAGGCAAATAAATGCTTTGCTGAAGGACTAGATCCTGTGGCATAATTTCATCTGCTTTAATTTTCAGGCAGCTGGGTTAAGCCTTGCCTCATTATGTTGCCATTAAGTGCATTCATATTTTTTGAGAAAACTACATTAAAATTGTAGATTGATCTTGGTGTGCTGCAGAGACCACACTGGCTTTCTAAAGTGCCTGGAAATATTTTGTGTTTTGATGTGAAAGAAGATGAAAGGAGTTAAAGTCTATTAGACAGGTATCCTGTGTGGTACTATGACATTTGGTATATCATGTTTTCAGAGCATGATCTAACACGGAGCATGGTGTGTAGGAAAGAATCCCTAGTCAGAAAAACTCAGGATACAGTAACAATAAGAAAAATTGTATATAAAATGAAAAGATGCAAGTTCAAGTGACTAAAATTTTTTAATGAAAGATCTTTCATTTGTGGAAAATCAAGAAGCAAAGGGTGTGGATATCATTAATTTCAGCAGCTGTTTGTTCTCCTGCATCCATACAGCTAACATTGAGACTGAAGATCTGTTTCTCTGCAATAACTGAATACCAGAAATGTTTGTTGTAATGTTTTATATTGGGATGCCCTTACTGCCTGGATTTAAGCAAACAGAACAGTAAGCTTTTCCTAGGACAGAGCAGCCTGAGTGCAGGGTAAGCCTGGAAATCAGGGGAAGTTCAGCCTTGCAGAAAGCTCAGCTCTGCCTTGTAGTTATGGAAATAAAAAGCTTAAGTCACATGCAGGAAAGAATTATTATTTCTAAATGTGTGGTTTTGAAGAGAGAGGGCAGATTAGTGGTAAACTTGTTTTTATTTAACTTTCAGTTAGAAAAAGGTGAACTTGAGATCAGCCTGATGGCCACCATGGGAGATTTGAGACAGGCCCCTTGAATTCTTGACTCTGAGATGTTTTGTTCCTGGCTCTGCTGTACAAACAGCAGTGACTGAACTCACAAGAGTACTTGCGAATGGGTTTTAGCTCTCTTGACTTAGCCAAGGGAAGCCAACAAGGACTCAGCCTGCATTTGAATTACTATTTCATGGTAAGTGTGCAGCAGAGATCAGGTGGTTTCAGAGGAGATGAGGCTGGTATTCCATGGGAGTCCATGGCTGCTTCCTTGCTGTCCTGTGCAGAGTGACTCTCCTCTCTCATGCTGAGGACATGACTGTATCCCCACTTCATCTCTGGTTTCACTAATCATCTGAAAGCACTTTGTTAGCTGTTATTTAGGGATGTAACTAAATATGGATCCAGCCTCTCATTTTCATGCAGTGACTATAATGATGTCCTGTGAAGTGCAATTTCTCATTGCAAAAACTCCTTGTCTGGTGGAGTCCTTGTCCTCTGTACCAATTCAGAGCATCATTTGGGTTTCCTCCTGATATGACTGTGAACTCCAGTTCAGGTGCCTTCAGTATATTATTTAAAATATCACTGAGAACCCTGTTCACTCTGAGAGGAAAAACCACAGAAGTCTACTTCCTAACATAATCTTTGTGCTATTTCATATTTTAAAAATTTACCTGACCAGCTGGGATCAAGGCTACAATATTTCTAACCTCAGTTTCTCCTATCAAGCAAAATCAAAGCTGCTGATCTTCACAGGGCTGGCTGCTGATTGAAGTGCAATCACTCCTCATCACTGCAACCTGCAGGCAATTAAATTCTGGGCTTCTGCAAGCCAAGACGCAAAGGTGACCACAGGTAGGGTGGAAGAGTCTCATGGAGGTGAGCACCAGGTGGCTTTGTCTCTCTGGCTCCAGCAGATGAGTAGGAAAATACAAGCAGGAGCTGATGGACTGAGGGAAGAGCTGTGAGGAATTAATATGAGCCTCAGGTGTGGAGAGAAATGACAACTTTGGTATTGCTGGTGACCAGGGGTGAAAACGTAAGTGACAAACAAGGATAAAAAGAGAGGGGTGTAACAGGATCCTCTTTCCTCTGGAGGGGAAGGGGCCCAGCTGTGTATGAATCACCAGTTAACAGAGGTCCTGCTGGGTTTACTCCATACTTTTACTTTCAGGGTGAGCTTCAAGCACCCTTGTTTTAGGTAGGAGGACCTTTTCTTGAGGCAGTAGTTGAACTCCCCAGACCCAAAAGCATGGTCTTTGCTACCTTCTGGCATCTACTCAGGCAATGGGGACCAGCCTCTGATCCTGGACCCCCTTCTCTCCACCTCTGTGCTATGCAGGGGCTTCTGGCTTGAACTCCAGAGCCCTCAGATTCCAGAGGGGCTGAAGCTTGGAAAAGCAGTGTCCAGTCTGTGGCAATGCAGAGGGTGTGCTGAGATAGGTGGATTTGTGTAACAGTGGGGGCTGTCAGGGTGCGGAGTGGACACTGCCCAGCTGGCAATGGAGGGCAGCCTCCCCTGGAGGAGAATTAGCTCTTATTAGCACTAAGCTTCAACTTAATTATTTAGCTACACTGGGATAATGTCAATTAACTCTTCTTAGCTTTCTCTCCTGTTCTGCTTAGGCAGCATTTGCCCTGAAATTTTTTGCTCTTGCACTGGAGTTTGCCATGATGAAAAGTCACACTTGTTCTCCAGGTGCTTTGTATTTATGCTCTGTGTCTCAATGTTTATCAGATTCTACAGGATATTGAAAAAACTTATTGGAAGCAGTTTCTTTTTGATTAAATTGCAAGTGTGGTGCAGAGGTTGGACTCATTTCTCTGCCTCTCTTACCCCACCACATCAACTCCCAGCTGGACACATCCTATCAGATGATTACAAACTTTCTCACAGACCTGTTGCCCCCTTCCCCCTCGATGCTCCTTTATCAGCTGCAGATCTGCAGTGTCACATGTGCAGTGAAGCTAATGTGCAGGCAATATCTCTTCATTTGTGGGGAAAGAGTGCTTTGAAAAGGAGGGAAATTAAGTAAAGAAATTTTCTGTGAACTTTGGTGGAAGTGACCTGTTTCTCTGGAATAAGACGTATTTTAAAATTTCACCCAAAAATATTTTCTTGCACTCATGGTGCAAGTGATGGGAGAAGTAGTTTTCCCTTGAGAAGCAAGGGATAGTGGCAGAAGGGCCTGTGGCAAGATATCCTCCTGTCTCTCTCATGGCTGGGGCATTTGGTAGAGATAAATCAGGCCAGATTAATAACCCAGCAGGGGGTCAGAGAACCCAGCAAGGGGTTATCTCCAGGTGCCTGAGAGTCTGAGCCCAAGCCCTGAGTATGCATCTTGGTATGGGAGCAGATGCAGAAAGAGATAAAAGAAAATAACCATCGGTGACCAAAGGATATGGTTCTTATGTCTGTAAAAGTCCACACGAATTATTGTTGAGGCAGAAGTCTCTTACACACTCCCTGGGAACGTGCGAGACGATTTCTTCCCAAAACTTGGATGCAGCTTCATGATTACTGTTCTGGAAATTGAGGGAAAGGATTTTGATGTGTGCCCCTTCCAGAATTTGATGGTAAGAAACACTGGAGCCTAAGTTATACTATTTCTTCACTAGGAGTAAATTTAATGGTACCTTTAACCCCATGTGTGTAATACCAGTATTCCCCTTTTTGTCTTATCCCTGTGTAGTAATAGTCTGGTTTAAGTCTTATGTCGGTTAGCTTTGTGTCTATTAAATAAATAATTCATTCTGTAATAGACTGAATCAGCCATTATTAAAGAACTTACAAATGAGAGGGGGTCGTGGGGTGCTGGCCACCTCAGTAACGGGACTGCCTGATGCCAGAGGCCTGAGCAAAAGGCAGGGACTTATTTAAACCCACATTATGCATTCATAACAGGACCTTGTGGATGTGTTCTCTGTTCAGGAATGGTGCTGCTGACTGCCCAAACCCTGATTTGTACTAAGGTTAAAAGAAAAAACAAAATCACACTATATTTAGTTTCCCTTCTCCACACCATTTACAAATCTGAGTTGACTGTGTTATCCTCCTCTTTCAAATTCTAGGGTGATGCTTGAAGATGTAGTTTAATTTTTTTTTTTTTATTTTTAATATCTGTTAGCTATTTAACTACAGGAATGAGGCCACTTTGCCATTCCTGTCGTGTTCCAAGGGGCCAGTTTTCACACAGATGCCTATGACTTATTTACCCCACATAAGGGTGCTCTATAGGAGCATCTGTTTGGATTTCATCATGGACAGGAGCTCTGCCCATATTGGGCTGGAGACCTCTGTGCACTCGTAGTTATCTTCTATTGGTTTTAGCCTAAGCAATCTCCCAAGTGATTGGAAATGTCAGAGGGACATGGTACTGTGATCTGAAGGTTGTCTCTGTTCAATGTCAAAGCAAACTTGTGGCTGTCTTGTAATAATTAAAATGGTTAGCTCAGCTAATCAATATCTCAGTTTAGCTAAGTCTTGCTCAAGTTCAGATTTTCTCTTTAATTAAACTTCCCTCAGTGACCTTTTATCCCCTTGCTTGCATCAATAATGCCATCTGTTTGCATTTATTAATCTAATAGGAAGGATGCACTCAAGCCAGCTGTATGGAAATCTTGATTGAACAATTTTATGAGGAAATGACAGGAAGGTTCGTGATGCATTTGCAAGAGAAAGGCAGACTCAGCTAGGAGAAACTAGTTCAATTCCTTCATAGGAACTAGAAGGTTGTGAGTGACAGTGAGTGTCCAGATTCCTGATACTGTGATTCCTGATACCCTGCTTCTGTGGGGTTTCAAATGGTTTGCTCCTTTGTTATGGATCAGCAGGGATTCCACCACTGTAAGTCATGTTCTGGCTGTGCAGAATCCAAGACCCATGATTGATTACAATGAACCATGTCTGTATCCAAAACCACAGAGTGGTTTCAGTACCACATGGAAGGTGATCTACCAGATCACCAATCAGCTCTGGCATGTCTCTTCTGCTGCTTCTGGAAACTGTGCAGATTTACAGACTGGGAATTTACCACTTTTTAATTCTTTGCTCTGTGTGAAACTGGATCAACCAGGAAACCCTTTGCTCTGACTCTAGCAAATTTTTATGCTAAATGCTTCTATAGTCAGAGGCTGAGTAATACAGATGACATTTTGTCTGGCTGTGGATTTGCACACTGTTGGTACAGGCCACCTGAGATCTCTTGGCATTAGGCAGAGACATTCATTTGTCTGTCTTATTTCCTCTACCTAGTAAACACAGGTTAATCTTTCTTGAATGCATGGCTGGAGAATTTCCAATGGAAATAAGTCTGCTTTGTGGGAGCCAGCACAAAAATCCCAGCCCTGCATCCTGACTCAGTTCAGATGGTCTTAAAGCTGGTGGGGTTTAGGGCAGAGCTTAGAGCCAGCCAGCCCAGTGCTGGATTGTGCCCTTAGCTGGTAGGCAAATTCATCACCCTGTGATTAATCCTGAAATGGGGAAAACAGATGAACTTTCATATGACAGGAGAGTGGGCAGCTTTGAATTGTTAAAAATCCCTGTTGCACAGACAGCACATGAAGCAAAGTGAATGTGCCCACTTCAGACACCCCTGGCCAGTCTGTTCCCCAGCCTTGTGCTGCTAAAGGTCACTGGGGGTTCTACAAAACTTACAAAAATCTTGCTACACTATATTTTTCTTCCAATCTACTCTACTTTCATTGCAAAGCCCAGCTGGAGGAGGCTGCTTAGGAGCTGGTTATAATTTCTCTGTGTCATCTTGTCTCCTCATGGTGTACAGAAGCATGAGTGGAGCTGTGCATGGAGTGGGCTGGCTCTGCTTTATGGGCACAGCTGGGGCTTCACAAGCCACTTCTGCCCTACGATGGAACAAAATGAGAAATACACAGATGTTTCTTAGAGCCAGGCAGAGGGGCTGGCCAACTCCAGAATGGCTGATGAGTGGGATGTGTACCCAAAATGAGCAACATCTATTGACTCCTTTAAGGCAGGATGTTTCTGCTTGGAGTAAAGTGGGATGTAGTGCTTCTCTCTTCCTTCCTTTCTTCTGCTGCTGCCTGTCCTGCCTGACAGCAACCACCAAGGTCTGGAGAAAACCCTATTCTAGTGGCTTTTTTGCAAAGATGATTTTGCAGAATGTTAATTTGATTGTGTTTTTGATGAGGGGAGAATGGGAAGCTGTCTTGTTTTGTCTGTACCTGACTTGCCATCCAGGGTGTTCTAGTCCCTCTATGTTAAGATGCTCCTGAATGCTCCATTATATGTTTTGCTGCTGTTTAGAACTTACCTTCTCCACTGAAAGGCACAGCAACCCATGGACTGTATTCCCCTTTCTGGAGGCTCTTGCTATGAGCTATGCTAAGGATATAAGAGTGTTTAAAGCTGAGGATAAAACTTGGACTTTCAGAAAACATTCTGAAGATATGATTATTTCTTATTATAAGTCCAGAAAGCAAGTAAATGCAATTAGTGAGTATTAGTACTTACTAATATTAGTTACCAACTAGTTTGGAAGGAAGCAATTAATTGCCCCTTATAAGCAACAGTGGATTTGACATTGAGCAGTGACCCACTAGCATTCCTGCCTTTCCCAGAGCATCCCAAATATTTGCCTTTTTGTAGAGTTTGGCAAAATGTTTATCTATAAGACTTTAGCAATGTTGCTGCTATTTTTGTCAGAATATGAAACCTTGACATTCCCACCTATAGAAAATAATTTCCAGCTAATGGCAGCAGGTGTAAATAGGATGCAGAATTTTTCCCAGGGTATTTCATGCCACAGCTAAATGTTTTTGAACCATGAAGAATCTGCATTCAGCTAGAAAGAGCACTGCATGCTCCCCTGAGACAGCACAGACTGTGACCATCTATTCCTTGCTGGAATAAGCCTCCTTCACCCCACTGAGCTAAGGGGTCACCTCTCACCCAGAAACTCAGGGGTAGAGGGTTGCTCCCTCCCTGCCAGGCTGAAGAGACACAGGGGGATCACCACAGGCACTGAGGGTGTGAGCAGAGCTCGGATCAGCCATGGCTGTGCCCCTCTGGGGCTGGGGTTTGACAGCAGCAAGGTCACCCTCTGTTTGCAGCTCTGCACCAAGCAATCTGTGCTATTGGGGCAAGATGAAATTCAGGGTGCTCTGTTCTGCTTTCAGGTCATTGAAATGAAGCCTGAAGGGTGAAAGCCAAATGAAGCAAACAGAAACAAAACATTTGGCATAAATATTTTTGTAAGCTGTTAGGGGGCTGAGGGCAGCATGTCCCATATCCCTCATAATGGGGCCCTGAACAATTACAGTGTGGGCACAATCTGAAAACTGTGCTGCGTTAGCTCAGCTGAAATATTAAAACAAAGAGAGATGGGTATGGCTGCTCTGAAAGCAACAGGGAGGCTCATTTTTGCATTGGTTTGGGCTGATGTGTGCTCCCTGCTGCTATTATCTCGCCCTCATAAATATCTCTATACAGAAGCTGGTGTTTTGGGGAAATGCTGTGAGCTTTTTCCTGAAACTCTTCTATGATGATGGTAGGGTAGGCAAAACTGAAATCAGCTAGAGTGATTCTGCTTGATCTCCCACGTCTCCTGAACTTGTGCTCAGGTAGGTCTGTAACTGCAGACACAGTTCACAGAGGAGCCTGTACAGCTCAGAGCAAAAGTCCTTTTGCCACCAAAGGAAGCAGACTGGGGAGCACATCTGCTGTGTGTGCAGGAGGAGATGAAATGGAAAGTTCCCACAGGGGCATGTGGAAAGGCAGGTAGTGGCCCTGTCAAACAAGCTGGGTATCGACTGCTGGAAGGAAATGGGCTTCCCATTTGCATGAAATATCTTCTTTTCTATGTGTGCCAGTTGGAGGCTGGTAAAGCCATGGACTAAATTTAGCAAAATTGTACACTCCCTACCTGGGTGTCTTTTCATTCTGTACTTCCCCTTTTTGACATTAAAAATAAAGCAGAGTAGAATCTTTTATGTTACTTAATAGGAAAGCTGTAAATAACTAGTCCCTCATGATTACTTTCATACCTGTGGTCTTTAAAGGTAAGGCAAAGTTGCAGCTGCTCCTGTGATATTCTGCCATGCTATTGAGAGTATAGATAAATTTTGAACATTTTCCTATGAGAGTGCCAGTTTCACTGAAAGTTCCTGCAGCCATAGGGCTGCCTTCTAAGCTGGGAGCTTCTATGCTCTCTCTATCCCTAATTATTCAACTCTACATCAGTAGTTTGGTATTTAATTATAGGGGCTTTTTTGTTTTGTTTTGGATCATGACCTTTTTGTCCTAGATCACCACAAAAATTTATTTGGTGCAATATCAGTTCTGCTAATTACAGACTTAAAAAAAACCCCTTTGTTTGTGTTCCTACTGAGTTAAATGCCCTCTGGTTAGAAGAGAGTCTTGGCATTTCCATTCAGTAAAGGCTGTTTGGATTTATTAAGTCATGCAAAACTAACAAACAAGATTAAATAGAATAAACACAAACAAACAAAAAAAAATCCACTCCAAAAAGCCCCACTACTCCTACAAGAAGTGGGAGAATTCATAGGGTGTGTGGTTAATTTTAGATGGCAGTTTTGTGATCTTTATTATGATCCCTGGAGCTCTTTTGTACGTGTCTTTCAACTGCTCTCTTAATATTAAAAAAAGCCCACCTCTGAAGAGCACCAGTTCCTCTCTTTGGCTCAAGGCTATGTTTTTAGCAGGGGCAGGATCAGCACGGGCTCAGCAGTGCAAAAAGATGGGCACCACTGAGGTTCTCTGACACAGTTGGCTGCATTTGCTAATATTGGCCATCAAATGTTAACTAGGTCAGAAATATGTCTGTGGGTTGGCCATAATTGGTCTCCTAATGATCTGCTGTTTCAGTTGCTTTTCCAGTGGCTTCACAAAGGCTGTGTTTATGAACATGTCAGGGTTAGCAATCACTTTCTTTTGAGTGATTGTAATGGCTGTGGGCTGTTAAACCATTCTTCAGTTTTGGTCAAACAGTTCCCTGTCATTTGGCATGAAGTGATGTGCAGAATGGCTTAGGCTGCACACAGACAACTACACTGTCCCTCTTGGAGCTAGACAGCAGTAAGATAGTAGTCAGATATATTTTTACAGCTCCTTCTTACATCTACTTCCCCGGATTTATAAATCACAGCATTTGCTTTTGAACACTTGCAGCTAAATAAAACCCAACACAACAGCTTTCCTGTGCTGTGGAAAGCTGTTCTGAGATTTTTGCAACCTGGCTTACAGTTCTCAGCAACAAAAAAACCCAAGTGAATGTGGAAGAGACAGTATTTCCTAGGTATAAGGTGGTATGGGAATGTCTATGGACTCAAAGGCAAGGAGCTTCTTATTTAGGGAGGCATTGCACATAAATAAATATTTGCTAAACAAGCCTTCCCTGGGTATTACATCTCCTGCCTTCTGGCAGGGAGTGTTGTGTGGTGATGCAGGGGACCACAGGTGACACTGTGTGCCTGTTTGCATGGCTCACTGGGTCACTGGAGCTCTCCAATCCTCCCTGTAGAGCCGTGGCCCTGTAGCTGATTTGCCACGTGGGATTTGCCGTGGCAATGCAGAACAGCTGCCTGCAGCTCTGCCCCATCTCCCTGCTCCCACCTGAACAAACAGATTTTTTGTTGCCAGAAGGGGAGGTCATACTGTGACACCTCTCATGAGGTTTGCTGTGGAGCTGCCTGTCCCTGGACAGTGGCTAAACCCCACTGTGGGGCAGCCTGAATTGGAGCACCTGGGCCCAATGGGCTCCTGCAATTTGGCAGGAGCCCAAGAGGTGGAATTGAAGCTCCTTAACTCCCTGTTATGAAAGGAGCTGTGCAACTTTCACAAAGGGCAACTGAGGACAAAGATGTTGCCCTGTTGTAGATCACTGTTGTGCAAAACATTTTGTTGTTTTTACCAAGTTTTCATATATATCAAATGCTTTTCCAGACATAAGGTAGGATGTGACAACTCATCCCTCCACTGCTGTTCCTGCTCTCTGGCTTGGAGCAGCATTGCTCTCGAGCAATTTGAGCCATTCCAGAGGCTGCTGCAAAATCCAGCCTTCTGCACACAGCATGTTTCCTGGGTACCTGTGCATGGCTTGCCCATGCTGCTCTCCTGTTGGGAGCTGTGCTGTACCACAGGCAGTGAGTGCCCAAGCAAAGCCAGGCTCTCCTCCCTCCCTCCCTCCCACCTTGCTCTACACAGGGTGACTTCTGCAAATTAAAATAGCTGGAGATGAAATTGAAGCCCAGTGGAAGCACTGGGGGTCTTTCTGCTGACTGCCTGACTCCTGCCTGCTTTGGGCTGCTCCAGGGAACTTTTGGTTTCCACCTTCATTGCACCTTTCTTGGCCTGGCCTGTGCAGGGCTGCTGTAACCAGACTACAATGAAGCATGAGCTTGATTTATGCAGGGACCATGTCCCTCTGCACCGGAGCAAGGAGAGGAAGACTTGCTGTGACTGCCTATGCAGTCCAGCTGAAATGAGCTCCAGGTAGAGCACAAAGTACCACTTAGCCTGCAGAGGAGGGAGAATTAAAAAAAACCCCAAACTCCTTGGCTCATTGAATTCAGTAGATTTTATTCTCATGATTGTCTAGATTTGGGGTATGTGTAGATTCCTGAGGGAAAGTAAATTAAACTAAAAAGAAAAAAAAAAAATCAATTCTTTAGAATAGCTCATAAAAAATATCTTCTAACAGGAGTACAATTTTTGCCTTTGTGTCCTCCAGAGCTAAATGTTCAGCCATATTATGTGCTGTACTTCATTACCCAAGAACATTGTCGCAGTGAGCTGGAAAAATGTGTGCAAAGCTTCGTTCAGAGGGTAGCTGAGATCCTCAGAGCTTCAAAAGACCAGGTTTATTAATGAGAAATATTGAAACATCCTTATTTAAGAAATGTATTTATTCTAGGATGGTTCTGAAAATTACAGCTAAATCGGCTGAGATGTCAGACATAAAAAGAGAGTGTGTGATTCCCACTTATACCCTCTGAACTGTGTCTGTTTTGGCTGCCCTTCCTGGCAGTCAGCATTTCACAGTTCTCATTTCCAAACAGCCAGCTTTGGCTTTACATAGGCAATCTCTCCACTAGCAGTGGGAACAGAAATAACTGATATTCTAGCAGCAAAATGTAAAGAATGTAATCAGCTTTGCAAGCTTTAAAATCCTTTCTGGATGGATGAAATGGTGGTATCTATCAAGCTTTTCTCATCTCACTTAGCTTATTAACGTTGGTTTTTGAGCACCATGTAATCCACAAGAACAAGATCCATTTCCACTGCACAAGGCTGCCAGGCTGCTTTGTTCACATGAGCTATTGTGTACAGAATGATTCAGTTTGCCCTTATCTCCTTCATTTTCTCTGAGCTAAAATATTGGCATCAGTTTTCAAAAAATACATTTTATCTCTGCAGAAATGAATTTATATGTATCTTTAAATGAATTTTTTAAAGTTGTCATTCATTAAAGATTTTGAAGCATATAATGAGCTAACTGGCTTTGTTCCCTTTCTTCAGACAAACTGGAATTAAGAAACTTCAGGCTTCATCCTGACAGAACTTGTGACATTTGTGCTCTCTCACTGAGCATTGTGGACATAATTTTGTCCCTTCTGGGTTTAGTTCTACTTAACCAAATCACTCAAAGATTATCACTTGTACCCTGTGTCCAGGATGACTTCTAATTCCCTCGTCTGTAATTCCCACAAAGTACTTGATTAACTTCCAAGGTGTTCTGTCTAATGTTGTTCTAAGTCCTCAAACCAATTTAACAAGCCTTGCTGCCTTCACAGTATTAATGTTCTCTCAGTGTTGCATTTTGATGATAAACCCTATTTTAAATAAATAAGCCCTCAACACTGGGTATGCATTTTCAGCAGACTAATGCTGATCTCCCATGCATTAATATGAATGAGCTGGAACAGCATGGCAAAATCTGCAATTTCTTTAAGTGCTGGAAATCTGCATCAGACTAACAGTGTTAAAATTTTGCCTCGGTTTGTTCATCCTTAAAGGGTTTTTTTTTTTTAAGTTATAGCCAAGCATATAAATGCAGTCAAAGACCAAGAGCATGAAATATATTTCAGTGTGGAGAAAGATAAGATAGAATTGAGCTATAGGCTCTGGGATGTGCCTGCAGAATGCCATGGCAGCACAGAGAAGCTTGTCTCTGCCTGACCTTGAGGGGAGGAGATGTGATGTGGCTGATACCCTACGGAGAGGAGCCTGCCAGAAGCTGCTGGACACCTGAAGAGCACATGATCACCCCCATATAAGGACATTAAGAAAGTGTGTTACTGAAATTACTGATGTGGCAATGTGTGATAGATTGCTTAGTGAAAAAGATCCATGTAAGAAAATACTGTGTCTTGAAGAAATGTATAAAACCAGCTCATTTCTTTCAATAAATGTCTCAGTATGCCTGCTGGTCGGAGTCTGTGCCTTGGTCATGCACTTTAGAAGTTGAAATTTTCATTATGTAAGGCAGAGATGTGATAATTTGCAGTCATTTTTAATTTTTATTTTCCTACAAGGTAGGGTTTGGGGTTGTTGGTGGGGAAATTGTATAAATTTTGTACAATTTGTTGCTGATGGTGTTGTTTTGGTTTTGTTTGTTTTTTTTTTGGGGGGGGTGGGTTTTTTTTGTTTGTTTAATTGAAACGTGTTCAATAAAAGCTGGCAGGGTTTGGAGTGTGAGATGTGTGTGGATTATTCAGCCTGGAGATAAAGAGATGGAGCAGAAAGTAATTTCCACCTTTAACCACCTTGGGCATAAGGAAAGAAGAGCAAGATTCATCTGGAAGATAGAAACTGAAGGGCCATGAGGCACCTTCTCACCTCATTAATTTCCTAGTTCTATGAATTAAGCAGGTATTTGTGTGCAATGCAGTGGCTCCAGATGTCCTTCTAACGTGATCTACAAAACACCAGGAATGACAAATTGTACATGTCCCAAAGGCAGTGGAAGGAGGATGTGCTGGATGTGCTGTTCACAGCCAGACTGTGGTGGGGACAGGACACTTGTGGTCTGGGAGCTTCTCCACCCTGGCCTGCAGAAAAGCTCCTGCAAGGACCTGGGCTTTCATGGGTGTCTTGCTTTCATGGCTTGTGCATCCATTCAGATTCTAAACCCCTTCCCAAAAGAAAACATCAGGAAAACCTCTGGAAACTGAAGTGACAAACACTATTTTTTGCTTCTTCTCTTTAAAACATCCTTCTTTAAAATTCTGAGCAGCTGCAGCCTCCTTGCCCAAGCAGCTTAACTGTCGACTCTCTAGTGAACCAAGCTGTCCTCTTTAGGTCACTGCAAAGAGGAAGCTGCTTTGTCAGAGCATCATCTCTCACACATGAACAGCAGTGGCGTTGACAGCTCAGAAATGGAATGGGCTTTGCTAGCACAGCTCTGTGTGCATCACTGTGCTTCCCACTGCCCTGACACTGATTTACCAGGGGTTTCCCCAGCACTTGGGAGTTAATCCACACAGAGCTGGAAACTGGAAGATAACACAAACTGTATTTGCTCCCAGAACTCTCCTTTGGCTGATTGCTTCCTTCTCCCTTTGAGCATACATTAACTTTTGTTATCAAATATACATCAAAGCATTGTATGCAGTTACCACCCACAAATATTCTCTATCACTGAACAAATGAGATGCAATTGCTGGATGAAGTTAGTAAGAGTTGCCTACCTAGAGAGAAAGCAGGGGGGAAAGAATAGAAGTCTCTCCTCTTTTTGGGTCTTAGTTACAGTGCTAAGGCCACTGGATAATTAGGACATGGGTTTCCTTAACATACCAATTAGACTGTGCTGTCAGAAAGCACACATCTCCCTTGGGGTTGGGAGCAGAATCAGAAACACAGAGGCAGGTGCCAGCTCTGCCAGAAGGGCTGGCTCTGCAGCAGGCTGGCTCTCTGCTCCCTGCCCAGTTGACTTTCACCTTTTACTTGATGTTTTTAAGTTGTGATATTACTTGTCTGCAAGGCTGGGGCTGATCCTGGAACTAAGAATGTGCTGGGGAGCCAGAGCTGTGCCACCTTTCCATGAGGGAGCAGAAGGCAGGGAATTTAAAAATTACTTTTGGGGATACTGGCTGTGTATCTTGTGTGGATGCCAGTGCCTGCTGCCTCAGCAAGGGGCTGCAGATGCCTTAAATCAATACATTATGATTTCACCACAACTGTGTAATTTTGACTTTCCATGTGTTTCTGCTGAACCAATTCTATACATACCTATATATATATGAATAAATTCAACCCCTTGGCTGTTGCTGGCAGCTTAAGCTACTTGGAAATCCTATTTTCAGAAAGAAACAACACAAGAACAAGAAAATTCAGATACTGATATCTGTTCTGGTGCTTCCAAGGACCAGGAGTGTTGGTTCCTACAGGAACAGTTTTGGGAGGCTCGAGGGTGGCACTGCTTATGCAGACCTACTAAACAAGTTTCTCCCTCACTGTTTTTCTCCAATGCAGGACGTGCTGCAGGCTTCTTTCTTGCTCTTGGAAGAATCAGCTGCTGAGAATGGCTGCTGTCTCCAACCCCTGTTGCTTGCTCAGACAGCAGAAGGCTGAAAGAGGCCTGTGAGGAGGAGGAGGGTGCACATGGGACAGCTTCCCATGTGCTCCCTTTCTGACAGTCTGTGTCTGTGCATATGGGTTTTGCAGCAGCTCCCCTGGGTTCCAGGACTGCAGGGGAGAGGACAAGTGCTGCAATCTCTTAGCAAAGCCACTGTGGGTGCTGTGTAACTCTCCACAGAGAAGTGAAATACGTGCCATTAAAATGCTGAAGACACCAAGTATTTGTGATGTTGACCTCCCGTGATTTTGTAAAAATACTTTGTGCAATTCCAGCATGCAGTGAAACACCAGGCTGCTCATGCAGCCCTGCTGCACCCAGGATGGCAGCCAGGCTGCTGAAAGGAACCTCTGTGTTTGAAGGTTGCCTGGCAACCAAGGTGTCATATCTGGTCCCCTTTTCTTTTAAATGTTAATTTAGCTTTGTAGTTAGAGGGAAAATGCTGGGAAATGCAAAATGTGGGGCATTAATGGGTTAGTCAGTGGGATTTATTTACTTGCTGTACTGGTGGGTGGCTCAGTCTGCAGGCACAGTGTGGTTTCTACAGTTTCTTTCATGATGGGTCAGAGTTAAGCCCTGGGTTTCTCTGGCATTTGGGGACTGGAGACATCCAGCACTGGTTAACAGGTGGTTTTGTGCTTGTAGCCCATGTGGTGAGCAGTCAGGCATCTGTAAAGATTTTGGAGGGATGGAGGTACACCAAAGACCCTGCATTGCCTCTGGGCTCACCTTTGCAATCAGTGACTTTGGCAGAAATCCCATGGGACAAAATTCTCACTTTTTCAGTGGAGAATAACCCCACTGCAGAGGAGGAAATGCTGAACCTGTGCCTCCATCCCTTTCTCACCCTCTGCTGACTCAGTCACGCCAGATTCTCTCCACATTTCCAGGCAAAGGGCATGAAAAGCAAATTTGCAGCTGCTGCAGGGACAAGCCAAGCCTGCAGCAATTCAGATTTACCAGTCAGCGTGGCAGGGCACTTCCCAAAACCTTACATCTGTTAGAAGAGTCTCTCCATGTCCTCAGGAGGATCCATAATCATAAAGAAGAGTATCCTGGTGGAAGCCCAGCTTTTCAATGGACTGATGTCTCTGAGTTATGCAGCTTGTTCCTCCTCTTCCCTTGTTAGGACAACCATAACCTCAACTGCTTGTTATGAGGAGTGTGTGTGTGACCACACAACCAGAAAAAGGCAATTTGGAATGCTGTTATTCAGACAGCACTGTGTGAACTCAGGAAATTGGACCATGGGGTGAGAAAGCAAAGATCTTGCTGAGTGCAAAGCAACGGGGAATACGGCTTAAGGAAAGAAGGAAAATGGGTAATGAGTCTCTTATTTCCTGGTGCTCAATTCCTGCTGAAGAGGCAGAGCTGAGAGCATGCAAAGTGGTCATAACCAGGTGCAAAAAACTTTCCAGTTCTTTGCTTTTCTGGAAACTACCTAATTCACTAATGACATGAGGGAGAATATTCTGCCTTTCCCAAAGCTGAGATGGCTTATGTGATACTCGACTGTAATTTTCAGTTGCTGTAAATATTAGTGATATTTGGAGATAGATGATAAAATTTTCAATAGAGGGTTTTTAGACAACAAACTGCAAAAAATAGCAAAATATTAACTTGGGACTAATATGAATTGATGATCAGATAACTGTGCTAAAATTTGCCAAGCCCTGGAATTTATGATCACTGCTAAAACACGTGCAAGCCGGAAGCACCCTTGAGAATTGTGATTATGGTGCCACCCTCCCCTTTTTGGAAGGGCTGTGCTTGCCTGGGTATTGACAGCATTTCAGTAGAGGAAGAAATTGCCCTTTTGAAGCTGCACCAACATACGAGGAAGAAGTGAAACAGGGTGCTGAAGATACCCAGGGCAAGGAAAGCAGGAGAAAAGAGAAGCAAGCTGGCCTATGTGTGCTGGTGTCCATAGGTGCTTTGCTGTACCTTTTCCTTCTAATCAAGGCTGTTGCTGGTTTGCTTCAGGCTGGGATTGAGGGTTTATGTTGTCTGAAGAGGAGAGTGAATTTCTCTGATTATAGCATATGAGTGGAGAATATGCAAGGTCACACAGGGGCACTGCAGCAGAAGCCAGGATAAAACTGTGATCTCCTCAATCCCTGTACAACTCCCAACAGCGGGGGTGGGGAGGAGAAAGGGGGGGAAGGGCACAGTGATTTTCAAGTAAATTGAAATTATCCAGATGCTTATGCACTGGGCTTCATAGCATGAAGGGTTTCTATACCTCCAGCACAACCAGTGTGAAGCTCAAAGGAGCAACAGCCTGGGCCATCTCCTTTGTTTACTGTGCTTAACAGCAGTAAAAACCTCATAGCAAGAAAAGGGATTTGCACGATGAAACCTTAAACAGCTCCAGTCCTTCACCTGGAGTGATCAACGCTGTTGTAATGAGATTTAACTTAAAAAAATCCAATTTATACTTAAGTTTAATTTTAATTAAAATGTGTTTTTAAGATTTCCACTGATAACTCTCAGATACCTGATTCGGATCGTGTAACACTGGAAAGGGCACTCATTTTGAGCACTTCTATATTTGTCAGTCATGCTGACAAATTCTCCCAAGTTGTTACTGAATAGGTTCAGAAAAGTAGCCACCTTCACAAATGTGGGATCTAAATCTCATCTGCTGAAGAGACTGGAAAAAATATTCCTGATTAGAATGGGAGCAATATTTGGCAGGTAGAGGGACTGCTGTTTCAGGAAATACACGGCTCAATGCTTGCCCATAGGTAATGATTTTGCTGTAAAGGTTTTCTGAATTAGGTGTATGAAACTAATCAGTGTATGCAATGCTAACAAGAATTTTAGTTTGAATAAGGCTATAGAGAGGCAGTTGACTCAGGCCACGTGGTCACTAAGAGCAACCCCAAATGCATTTCATGGAGGGCAGGCACCAACATCTAGGCCTCTCACTGCTTTTAGGGTGAGAACCCATAATCCTCCTGGGATATAATCTGTATGGTTTCCTACTATTGGTTTTTGTTTTCCTCTCCCTGTTTCATGTATGAAGTTATAAATACTTATTCCCCTTAGTTAATATGTATTAGTTCTAGAAAGGTCTGTTAGACTCGATGCCCCGTTGGTTCTCTCCCTAAATCTCTCCTATGTGTTGTTCTCATTGGCTCCCTAGTTGTAAACCCTGTCCCATCCCTTATTCCATTGGCTATGTCCCTTTTCCCCACCTTCCCTGTCCCCACTATAAAATGCCCTGACCCTCAGCTGTTTCCAGGCTCTTCATCCTTGTCCTTTGGTGAATAAACTTCTCTGCTGACCATCATATGAAGAGTCCCTCTTCTCCTTCTTCGTCTGTACACTGGACCTGCTGCTCAGGGAAAGCTCCATCGGGTGAGGAGCTCACCCTCTCCTTTTCAGTGTGGGCTGCCTTGTCATCGAGGACGCAGCAGGACTGCTGAGCTATCTGCCTTTCACCTGAGCTAGCTGTGTGCCTTTATATGGTCACCCAAGAGTGATTTTGCTGTCTCTTATTCTGGGTGTTTTTATAGGTGTATTTTAGCGCTGTGAATATAATGGTTGCTATCTGTAAAATCTGCATCTCTGGTGGGAAGGTTTGCTGGCAAAGCAGTCCCAGTGAACTGCCTCTAATGGTGGCTGGTAGAGGCAGTAAGTAGATGAGGTAAAGCAGAGGAAGCAGTTAAGGCTGGATTAATTTTCCTCCACTACTTATAAGTTAATGCCAACATCCTGTGGGGATCTCACATGATTTCAGTCTATGAGCTCACACAGCAATAATCACAGAGCCTTTCACCTTGTCACCAATACCTATCACAGGAAGAATAACAACCCTGTTAATCAGCCATCATTCCACAGGAAACCAGAGCCTACCTATTCAAGACAGTGGATATATTCTGTCTTCAAAACTGCAATTAGATTATTGGAAGACCTGTAGGAGACAGTTCTCCTGTGGAGGAGCAGGTATTTATGCTCTGAGAAGCTGCCCCCAAATTGTCTTAAGTAACTAAGAAAAATAACCTACCCAGTTACTCTCTCATCATTTCAAGAGGATTTCAATAATCTCTGATGACAGGCTCTGTCATATGTAACATGATTATCAAGACAGGAGTAATGTCCTATTTCAAGTAATGTCCATTACACTTCTGAGTGTAAAATCTAAAGCTGCTGAGAGATAAGGAGCCCATGGTGATTATGTAGTGAATCTCTTTGCTACTGGAAAGATTTTTCTTGTTGGGTTTGCAGAGAGGCAATGTTTGTTTAGCTCCTTTGATTTGCAGATGCTGAGTTGTCTTCAGTGGGAATAGCCATTTCTAGTTGCTTTAGAATTTTAAGAAGCATTTGATCCAGTGAGTTACTAGAGATAAATTCTCTGTGTTTCAAATAGATAATGCATCACATGCAGTAGGAGACACTGCTGTTGTTCCCTGAAGGATTAGACAAGGCTATTGTAACATCATCAGGGAATTTAAAAACAGGTATTGAAACATATTTGTTCTGTCACTTTTGAGGAATATTTGATGAAGCCTATTTGATTTGATTGTTTCACTACTGTATGAGCTCATTTATCTGATTACAGTATTGGCCACTTTGTCATTGTATTTTAATAGTCCCAAGATTATTTAGATGTGTATAAAGAGCAGCTGCAGAAGATATGAAGCTTTTGTTCTGGATTTTTTTTCTACTGTTTTGAGAAGAAAGAGATGAAAGATCACTGAGTGCAATCAAAGTGCAGTCTTGCTCTTGATTAACAACATAATTAGTTAAAAATCTGAAAATTTTACAGGGGATATCTGCACTTCATACTAGGGCTCTGAACTGACTAGAGAGAGACCATGTTTGGGTTTTGCTTTATTATTTATAAATATGATTGAATGTTTTAATAACAAAACTTGTCTTTTTTTTTTTTTCAATGGGAAAATCAGTTAATAATAAATAAACAGACAAACCAGGGATGTATGTTGATTTTACTGCTATTACATTAACCCCAAAAGGGAAATTTGGTCCCTGCTCACAGCTGTTTTGCAGCTGGATGTCCTTTAGTTCTCTTAATGCACACCCAGTTCAGTGTTTCATAGAGATGCAGAAAAGGGCTTTTCTTTCTAATCTGGAGATTAGGACTTTCTCTTTAAAAATTCAGCTGTCAATAGGAGCAGATAGTGGAGGGATTGTGCAGGCAGGAGAATACAGACCTGGGGTGGAAGTGGCTGGGGATGTAATGGAGACTGTTGTCATTTTAGCTAAGAATTAACATGTATACCTGTAGGAACCAACAGGTGGTCTGAAGGCCTCACAGGCATTTCCTTTGATATAATCAGTTTGTACCTGTGAGAACTGCAAAAGCAAGAAGATAAAACAACAGAAAGAAGTTGGAACAGCTACAAAAGGGAGGATACTGGCCGATGTTTAGCAAAGAATATGTGTACACTCCAGACAACCAATAGTACTGTATTGTAGCAAAATAACAGCCAATGAACATGTAGCTAAGAAAGTATATAAAAGGAATGGTGTAAATAATAAACATGCTTTTTGCCATTGCCTGGGGCAGAGAGTGTGTGTGTCATGATCTCAGCAGTGACATATATCTGGTCCTTTTTACAAAAAACCTATTTTTCCTATTTAGCTGTTAAAATCACGAAAAAAAAAAAAAAAAACAAACAAAAAACCCAGGCTAAAACTGCTAAGAAAATGAGGTTTTAATGAAGATTTTTCTGATAGGTCCTCCTGCTTTAATGAAACTTTATTGCAAATTAACATTTGAAAATACCTGTTTTCACACTGAGTAAAAATTGTGTCTAATATTATGTATAAAAAAGGAAACAACAAAAGAAAAAGAGCATTTTAATGGCTATTATTTGTGAACACTATGTTTGTTTGTCACCCATAACACACAGGATAGAGAACAGCAAGTGATCTCTTATTTACATTTTATGTAGTTAAATGCTTTTACTTTCAGTTTTAAAAAGAATAACCTCAAGAAAATCCTTTAAGTCTGTGGGATGGCACAAATTTGGTAGCAATGAATCTGTATGAGCTCACAAAATATGTATGCTGTTCTAGAAGTTTATGCTTCCAGATTTAAGTATTTACACTCCAAAACACATCCTGTAGAAAGCTCTGAATTCTGTTGGTGCAAGTTTGCAGTGCTTTCCTCACAACCACCTGTCAGTTTTAACTTATCAAATTCCACTTAGTAGCAGTGTTGAGAATCATGAAAAATAGTAGACTAGAAAGTTAGAAAACTTATTTTGTTGTGGAAGGGAAACTATTATTTTCAACATCTGGAGAAAATCTGTCTCGGTTATAATTACTTACCCAAAATTTTTGATTGTTTTTTCAAATGAAAACTAGATTGATTTTTTTTTTTTTCTTTTTTTGGTTCCATAGATTTTCAGTGCCCATAAATCCCTAGGGGTTTCCTGGGGGACAGATCCACCATTTTCCAGCAAGGATCTGGAGAGGACAGGATTTGGGTTCAGGAAAAGCCACTCCAGCTTGATTCTGCTCTGGTGTTTTGATGCTTTGTTTTGAATCCTTTTCTTTATCCCAGTGTGCTGAAGCACAACACAGAGGGCTTGTCCTATTCATGCTGAATGTCTGATAATTAGAAATTAACTGTGCTTGCAGCTACTTCTCTGTGGGCTCATAAAAATTCCTTTTAACTCTGCACAGCCCTTCTGTATGCAGAAATTCTTTAGTGCACCATCTGCTCAGAGCTTGTGGATATCTGCAAGTTACCCTTCTGTGACAAGGATATCTATGAGCTAAGTGTCTGCAGCATCCCTAACTAGCTGAAACATTTCAAAGCTGACTACTGGTGAGAATGCAAAGGGGATTCTTGCACAAAATGAATGCGTGCTAGGAAATAAATTACTGTGACATGCTTGCAATTGTTTACCTTCTGTTAAGCTTGTTGCTACTGAATTAATTTTGGAAACATGGTAATTTCACTCTGCTAAAACTAATGTATGCATGAGATGTGGTTTTAG
The DNA here is from genome assembly GCA_013399225.1 of Rhipidura dahli. Lineage (NCBI taxonomy): Eukaryota > Metazoa > Chordata > Aves > Passeriformes > Rhipiduridae > Rhipidura > Rhipidura dahli. Next base: position 32,616 of record VXAC01000499.1, read on the forward strand.
AGCTTTAAATCATCTGATAATAATTACTCTTAATTTATCACCTGCTTTCTAAAAATTTTAATTTGTAGTTTTTATGCTGTGCAACCAAAATCTTATTATTGAAGGGACTGTCACCCAAAACTTCCTCCTTCCCTCTTGTGATGTGCAAAATGAGTTCTCTGTCAGATGTGCTTGTGTAAGTCACTGGGACCAGTTCTGTTCTGGACCTGATCCTGATTTCACAGCTGTAAAGCCTGAAATAACTCCTCTGAATATTCACTGCAAATTATCTGATCAGCTGTTATCCAGCCTTCTGTTAGCAAAACTAGAATGTCACAACTGTTGAGTGGATTTACAGGTTGCTAAATAGCCTCCTGTTTAAATTGTTGTCCTTGACAAGTACAGTCATGTAATGCAGGAGCAGAGCTGAGATGAGGATGCCCTGACTGTAAGGCACTGAAAGGCCACTGTTCTACTTCCCTTTCATCAGGAAGAGAGAACGGATCTTTTGAGCTCTGTAATCTGTTGCTGTTGATAGCTGACCTAGTTTCTGAGTGCAGAAATGGCTTAGTAGCAATCCCATCTCTTTAATAAAGGAAGTAAATAGAAGTGGTGTGTTGTTGAATGGCCTCTGCCAAGAAGGTCAGCAAGTTCTTAAGGGAAAATGTTGGATAGATGCTACTAAATTTACAAGGTTTCTGCCTATTGCTTATTGATGGATTCTAAAATGAAATTATTTTCTCTCAAGCTTGAAGGTAATTTCCAATACATGTCTTGGCACTAAACTCAGGATCACTTCAAATTAAATGCCAAGAGCGAAACTGAAAATCTTGAAAATCTTCATATACTGCAATTACAAAAAACTAATAAAGGAAGCACATTTAATGAGACACACAAATGTCAGAATAAAACTTCAGGACATATCCACATCCATGGCTAAGACTTTACTCTGTACATGCTCACAGTGCACAGCTGATAGACAGAGACACAAATTGAACCTCACTGACATCCTTTATCTATTTAAACTATTGCTTCCAATACACTGCAGGGGAAAGCAAAGTGGATGTATAATTGGTGGAAGGCCAGTCTATAGGCTTTGATGCCTCATTTTTAACATCCCCAATACCATCTGGAGGTTATTCTAACCCCCAAAAGTAAGATAGCTCTAAACCAGCTTCAACAGGGCTGGGCCCTGAGGTTCAATTATCATGCCTGGTGCCATGTCATAACTCATTAATTTTCAGGAATATAAATTTATAATGTAATGCAGCAGGCATAAATATTTTTGGCATTTGATGGGGGGAGAGATTAGAACACAGTGGGAATAGAGCTGTACTTGGAGTGGCCTTTTTGGACACATGGATAAGATGTCTGCTCATTAAGGGAGCAGCCACCTGCTGACCATGGCTGATTACATTGCCTTGTGTCTCTGGGAGGTATTTTTCTCTGATTCTACAAGCTATAAAAATAGCCCACATGAGACTGGGTTCAGACTTCCTGCCACATTTGAGCATTCCATTAGCAAAATAAGAAATTTGCTGTTATAGTACAGGAAGTAAAATAGGGTAATGCATTTGTGTATGTGCATACACTTCCAGAGCGTGTCCTGCAAAGCTTTCAGCTCTGTGTCTATTCTACTGGACCTTAAACATTCTCTTATCCTGCTACCCATTTCAAGGAATCTGTAATATGCTCAATTTAATCTTACTGGTTTGGATTTGGGAAGTGCCAAGAGATCTTTGGAGATTTCCTGTTTCTTGACTCTGATACCTCCACAAAGATGTAGTCTCCTTTTCCCCTGCCTTTTCAGCTCCCTGTAGGTGCTCAAGGCACTCTGCAGTAATGGGCATGGGACAGATGGCCTGAGGGACAGGGTCAGTCCAGTGCATGTCACCCAGGGGTCTGTACTCAGCCTTCCTAACCCCTTGTGCCTCTTGGATGGTCCTTCTAGCAAAGAGCCTTTGGAGCTGCATCATTTATCGGTCAGCTCACCTTCCTTTCCAATGAGACTGGTGACTTGGAAAGCCCTTATCGAGAGTGATAATGCATTCTGGAAGATGGATGGAGAAATTTTTGCTATGCATAATGCATCTTTCCCCCCAAGGACAAAGCTTAAAGTAATTCTAGTAATTCCAATGATGGAGTTGAGATGGAAATTCCCACCTTGAATTCAGATCTATGGTGCCATTTAGCACCTGGAGACTCCTGGAAGAGGGAAGGTTGGAATTTCCTTGTAGATGTTATGCTGAGTGCTGCCAGGATGGGGTTTTGGTGCAGAATAGCTACAGAGCAGTGCCTCAGCTGGCTGTGTGACTGGATCCAAACTTCTTGGGACCTTCAACCTTCTGTGGTGCTGTTCAGTGGCTGTATCCAAGCTCTTTGATTTACCAAAACCTACCTGCCTCTTATAGGCAAAATTTGAAAAAGGGTTCCTTCAAGGAAAGGCTCTCAGTATAGGTGTTTATGTGTACAAATACATTCAGGACTACTTTCAGCTTTTAATTTGTCCACGATTGTGGCAGTCAGTGATCTGCGTGGTGTTGGGATAACCGGAGAGCATTCTGGCCCACGCTGTGTGATCCTGGCATTGTCAGTCCCCCCGTTTGGCTTCCCTGGTTGGCTGTTGGCCTCAGCCTCTCACTGCTCCCCCAGAGCTTCCCTATTGGTTCCCATCCCCCTGATCCCGTCCCCTTGGAGCCTGGGAAAAACCCAGCGTTCCCTTTGTTGCATCCTATTTGAGATTCTGAAAAGCACAGATGAGTAAACCCATGCTCTGCTGGGATGAACAGCAGTACCCTTCCCAACTCCTTACTACCAACATATTACTTACCCTACCTAAGCTCTCCCACAGAGCCAGGTAAAAAGGGACTAAAGTAATACACAATGCGTGATACACAGTGGCACTTAGGGACGTGGTAAAGGAACTTGGCAGTATAATGTTCTTGGTTGGACTTGATCATCTTAAAATTCATTTCCAGTCTAAATGACTGCATGTTTCTATATAGAAAACAAAGAACTCCAAATACATTTATTTTCTTGGTATGATAATTGTCTAGAACAACTCTCCATCACCCTGAAAAACCTAGATCATCTTCTCTGGGTAACGTTTATTGAGCTGTCACTAGAAACAGAAGCTATTTTTTGCTGTTAGGTGTAGCCTCTTTAATTTCCCTCCGTGTGGGGGTTTTTGGACTGGAGCAGATACATTTATACTACCGAACTGCTGAAAAACCTTTGGCTGCAACACTTCTGTATATGTGAGATTTGCACAAAACACATTAACTGTGGCACATGTAACAGGTTAGCAGATGGTCATCACAGTGTCTGGCATTATTCTGGGCTGGCAATCCTGTTTAGCATGGATGTTTGTGCTGGTGATGGAATGGAGGAACGATGCAGTGGTATTTGATGCATGATCCTGCAACCATGGCATTGCAGAGCTCTGTCAGAAGTGCTGGGAAAACAGCTTTTCTAGATTATATTAGCACAAATTTCTACAGAAATGGGCTTGTGTTAGATAACTACAAAACCACAAAGTGTTTAGCAGGTACCTCTCATTTCCCTGTCCTGGGATCAGAACCAAAGCTGACTGTGACCCTTTGTGTGCCTTTCTTGGGGTCATTGCTTCTCCAGAGGCAGAACCCCTCATCTTCCTCCCCTGTACCTGGCCGAGCAGCCTGTCTGCTGTCATGGGGTTTTGGCAAAGTGGGCTCTGCTTCTGTTCTCTGGGTGTATATATATCCAACCCTCAGGACCCCTCCCAGGAGCATATACATTAAATGTGGCACAGAAAACTTTGGGCATCAGTGAAGATGAGACGGCAAGAGGCTGCAGATGAGCTGTGAAGGGACAATCATAACCAGACAGCTGTAAAAACTTCTTAGTAAACAATATAATTCTTGAGTAGTCTGAGGAGGTGGTTGAGGACACATGAGGCATCTCTCACAGGTAGATGTTCAGCTGTTCCTGCCCTAGGCAAGAAAATATATGCACTGGACCTGTGAGGTGCCTCCCAGCCCTGTTTCTCACGATTCTGCAGGTCTATCCTTTAGGCTCACATGGTACTGCTGGTGTGCCCAGCTGGGCTGATGGCACTGCTCAGCACGAGAAGCACTTGAGAGCTGCATGGCACACACAGCCCGAGGGATCTGCCCGGGTCAGAGATACCTTACAAGAATAAACCAGGAGAAATTTTCCATACAAATAACATGCCCAGGACTGAGCAGCCTGGTGGCTGTGTCCCTCAGCACAGGATAAAAAGCTGCCCTTGCAGTGCCCGTGCAGCAGGGTGAGGTGAGGGGTTATCAGTGGCCTGGGGGCTTGCAGATCCCAGCTCACTGAAAGGCACTGTTTGAGGATGGCAGGTGGGATGGCATTTTTCTCATTCCACACCCAGAGAGCACTTTGTGAGTCAAGAAGAGCACAGTGATATGCAGCACCTTTTTCAGAAAAATTGCAGGAGCCACAGACTGGCTGCTTTTCAGGATGAACAACTCACTCAGGTTTCAGCTTTTGTCCCAAAGTGGCTTGCCAGCCTGTGAAGGGAATTGCTGATTTACTCCCACACAAGAGTATGACTTTCTGTACCACAGAGTGTCAATAAGCATTAATTAGCCCAGTTCATGTGCAGGGACTTTAGCCTGATGCCAAGGCCCATTTACTTTGTCCTTTATAAATCCTTTTCACATTACCAGGACTCCTAGTCAGGGCCACTGTCATCCTGCCACAGACCCATCAAAACAGAGTTACTCCAAGCTCTGCTGTTGTTGCCCACCATGTGGAGTTAGTAATTCCCCTTGCATCACCCCAGGTTAGAAAGCCTTTTTGTGTGTCTTCATAACTTCTACTGCAGTAGAAATACACGTTCAGTGTCCTCACCACAGTGGAAAGAGAAGTTGTGTTAGGTTTTTGAGAAATGCTGCACACATCATTGGGTTCTAATGAAAGAAAACTGCTCTTTCCAGGTTGCTTGGATCCCAGACTTTGATTCAACATTGCTATGCTGGAGAAGAGGCTTGTGTGCAATCTGACATCTGGCTACAGCTGGTTTCCAAACAGTCAGATTTGTGGCTTGGGTCAGGAAAGCTCTTTGGTTCTTTGCTCTTTTTCTGGTGTCTGGTTTTGTGGACTTCAGGGTGCAGATGTAAACTTTTTTCCTTTTTTTGATTTTTCCTTGATCATCAGCATTGCCAGAAATAAAATAGCTTTTGATGAACACACTGGTTTGAGGCAGGCATGCTAAGACCAATGTCAGGCTGTTGCTGGCACCTAGACTCAATTTGACCTTCTATGAAATACAGATTTCATAAAATGCTCCATGGCTTCTCTGAGCTCTTTCAGTTATCTTAAATCACTTTTGAAAAACTATTTCATCTTCTTCAGCCAGTCAGCTTGAAAGCAAAAGAGGGCTGTTTATTTTGATGCCAAATTATATATAAATGTTGTACAAATTGGGTCCTTGCAAGAACATTTCTCTTTCTACAGATGCAAATATTTACATGATGACTATATAGCAGCAAAACTGTGGCACTAAACTTTCAGGCATTTGTACTGAATCAGCCACATAACATGCTTTGATTCTAAAAGATGCTGCCCTTGTAAGTCTTTGCACCTCATTGTTTTTTATGGCCAACTTGTCATTTTTGTAGATAGTTATAAATGTGACCGTAATGTATCTACAAGGACATAGTAATTAAATATAAAATTAATTTTAACACTGTGCAGTTTAAAGTTCCGTTCAAACTGTAGGTGATGTGCTGTTACATTTCAATGCTGCTTTCATTCAAGGTTTTACAAGGAAAAAAATCACTGCAAAACCTCTGGCTACCTATTGGGAGTGGGGGTGTGAATTTTATTGTCCAATTACTTGGCTGAAGACTCTGAGATTTAAAATCTCATTTCCCACCCCAGTAGGGTTGTTAGATATTGTTTTCTGGCCCAAATCCAAGCCAAAGAGTGAGTTTCTGCGTACCAATGTGCCCCTACTGCTACAGCTGAATGTAGGTCTTGATGGTTTGTCCTGAAAATGTGGTGTGGTGTTGCTTTTGCTGTCTGCTCCACAGGCAGGTGATGTGACAGAGTACCTGAGCAATATAATGAGTATTGTTCTGCCAGTCCTCAGGGAACCCTGGTAGTTGCAGATTGGTAGCCTGAGGGTCTATAACTCCTCTAGGCCATTACTGAACTTGTATGGTCACTGGGAGCCAAAGAGAACCTGGTGTGCAAGGGTGGGATGCAGCTCAAGCTGACTGTGAACTTCTGTATTGTCCAACAAACACCAAAATCCTCTGGAAATACTTTGTATGATGGAAAATGCACATTGCAGGGAAAACTGCCTAAGTATTACTGAGAGAAAAAAACTGTCATATTTTAAATTAAATTTATTAATTGTCTGTGCAATTTTGAGATTGAAGACAAAATGGTAATGTGGGAAATGGCAGCGTCATCTGTGTGAGTGTTACAGGGGCAGCTCTGAACTTCTCCAGCTCCCTCCATGAACCCATATGGAGAAACCTGCTGGGAACAATGCTGCACCTGCCTTGGAGATCCTTGAGCTCTGGACAAGGCTTGTATCTCATCTCTCCAGACAAATCTGTGGGATTTGTTGTGTAGAGCAGCACAACATTCCCAGAAATACAAAATTTATTTTGCCTCTTGCCTGTGTGTGGTGCAGGCATTATGGTGCAGATCTGGTCAGTTAAACTGGGACCTGGAAGTTCCATGAGGGCTGCAGCCACACTGCTGATTCATAAAGAACCAAAAATAAAATAGTGAACTAGACAATGAAGAATGAAACAATAAGTATGTCACATTTTCCCTCCAAAGAATAGTAATTTATTGAACATCCAAAGCTTTTAATTAACTGTATGAAACAAGCACTCCTTCCCTCCCCCCCCTTCCTTCATTAAGGTTTCTAGAGCAAAGCAAAGGTGTGAAGTTGATCTGGCTCTCCTCAGAAAATTAAGGCAAATTGTGTAAGAAATTAATCCTTTCAGATAGGTCCTAAATTATGTCATCAATCTATTTGATTCTACATGCATAATCCTTAACATGCAACTATTTTGTGCAATAAGCCAGGGAGATGCTCGGTTGCATTCAAGGGAAATAAATTAATTTATAAACACATTATAGAGTGAAACATTTCCTGAATTTGGAATTCAGTTTCTTGTCAGCCTTCCAGCAGAGAACACTATCAAACTTTTATAGGGAAATAGACTCTGTCCTGAATTTATATGTACTGGCAAGCACCTTAACCAGAAAACTGTTTCCTCTTTTTTAAAAATGTTTTTGAATTTAATGTTATTTTTGTCTTTAGCAGAATTATCCACAGTGTTAGCCAAGAGTGCAGTTATTAGAATGTGACAGAGAAGAAAGAAATACAAAAACCTACCTGGTCCACATGGCCACAGAATCATAGTCAAAATACTGAAGGGAGCAGAGGGACTGGAGGTGTGCAGAGGTGCAGCAAAGTATTCACAGCTCATGTGTGTGGCCAGAAATTCAGTATCTTGCTGTATTTAAAATCTGGTGGCTCCTTTTGGTGCTGATTGTTACTCTGCAGTTCTACCAAGAACATCAAATGTGGGGCTGATACCACTGGGATTTCTGGGACTGGGTAAACTGAGGGACAGTGGGACCAGAGTCACCCAGTAAAGCATAGCCTGGTGTGCAAAGAGGTATGAGCACCCTGCTGAGAGGAACACCAGGGTCTCCCAAAGGTGCAACAGTCAAGCCCTGGGTGTCCACTGGTGTGGCGGTGCAGGTGGCCAAAGCTGCCCAGACCACTGAGGGTAAATCCAACTCCACAGCGTGGTGGTCAAAGACCGAAGCTTGCCCTCTCACTCTGTGGTCAGGGTGAGAGCCCATAATCCCCCAGTTCAGTAGCTCAGTAGTCCCTTCTGTGTGCCACTGGCTGCCCAGTAGCCTGGCACACGACAACTGGTTCGGTGCCTCCGGCCAATGGAGCGTTGCTGAGAGGAAGAGAACTCGTGTCAGCTGATGTCAGAGCTCCTGCAAAAGGCTCACAGAAAGGCTGTGGCAATGCTGTTGCTGGGCAATGAGAACAACAGCAAAAGGAGAAAGAGTGGCCGCTCTCTCTGGTGTCTTCAATCCAACTTTATTGTCCAGAAGAAGGCAGAACAGCAATGAGGACTTAGGCTGAAGGGGAGAACACCAGACAAGAGGCCCCGACACCCCAGCACTTGCCTTTTTTGTACACGAACAAGAGGGGGAGGCATGGAGGGAATAAACCAATAGTAGAATGAAGGGTAATGACAAACAGACAATTAGGGGAAAGCAGGGGAGGAACTTAGGTGAACAAACCAACCATGAACCAAATAACGGAGAACTTTCTAGAAATTATTACATAGTAAATTAACCTTATGAATAGGTATGCATAAAGGCACCAATGAGGATCGAGGAACCAAGGAAAAGTCTAGAAGGAGGGGAGGAGATGCTGCAGGGATGAGTCCCAGTGGGTGGTGACCTTACACCATGGCCTCACCCTCAGGGTTGGAGTCCTGGGTGGGGAAATCTATCCACTGGCTGTCACTCAACCCATCAGTGGGTCTGACCACTGCAACATGTACTTTCCATTGGTTTCTTCTGTCTTGACCCCCATCCTCTTTCCCTCATCCCATTGGCTGTGTCCCTCATCCCCACCTTTCCTATCCCCACTATAAAATCCCTGGATGCTCTCAGATTTTTGGCTCTTTATCCCTGTTCCTCTGCAGAATAAACTCCTATGTGGATCATCATATGAAGACCAATAGCTCAGGGGAAGCTCCCTCGGGTGAGGAGCTCATCTTTGATTATTTTGTGTGCTGCCTTGCAGAGGATGCAGCAGCCAGACCTCTGAGCTACCCATTACCTGGGCTCTGCCTGGTTACACTGGGGGCTTGGAGCTCCCCATCTCCAGTACAGCCCCTGCTGACCAGCAGGCCCCTGTTAATGCACATCACAGGACATCTGGAATTACTAGAACATGAATAATTCTGTACTTTTATTTACTTCTTTCTGTAATTCAGTGTTGTCTCCTCAACCTCCAGTCCTTTCTGGATTCCTTTAGGAGGAATGATTGACACAGTTTTTACTGTATGGTTTGTTTTTTATCATTATTCAAGGTTTTACTAAAAAATAAATATTTTACTAAATATTCCACAATTAATAGTGAAATGTTGTATAACAGATGTTTTAAAGGAATTTTATGCTTGGAAAATTCTGTGAAAAACAGCAGAAAGAAAATATCTTGAAATCAGTGATAAGCCTTTCCAGCACTTTCTCACAATGTTTCAGTTTGGGAAATGTGAGCTTATTATTCTTTAAAGAATTGAAAAAAGTAAGTGTTTTCATTGTTCCTCCAGTGTAAAAGTGAGAGTCCAGCGGTGAGCACCAAAGGTTAGATGCAGCAGAGCTCCAAGGTGTTCACAGAGGCTGAGCAATGTGATTTACTGTTTTCAAAAGAAGGCAGCTGTATTAATATATTATGTATCATAAATCTGAAATGTCAGGAAATTGTTTTTCTAATAGCTTCAATTAGTTCATAATAAATTTTTAATCTTTACTTTTTGCAGGCTTATTATTATTAAAGCCACTTTCATACTAGTTGGGGACCTTTCAGGGCACCTTTGGCCCCACTTGAGGAAATAACATATATTTATTCACGTGGCAGTTTTTCAGTGACCTACCAGGTCCCACCAAAAAATTTAATTTTTCCCATCTTCTGTGGTTTTCTTTTAGCTTATTACTTAGTTGCAATGTCCCTGGATTTCTAGGCCTTGTGGCTTTTTGAACCCTAACTGTAGCCTGAACAGTAAAATCAGCCTTCTGCTGAGGCAGAGGTGCCCAGCACATGGGTGGTCTCGATGACAAAAGTGTGCAGGGAGCAATGTTGGGGCAGTGCTGTGCTCCCCTTGACATGCTTTTTGTAGTTGCAATGCTACATCAGTTTCATTTATAACCAAACCTAAATTTTCCTGGTGTCAAGAGCTTTTTGTTACTTCTACGCTGCCCCTTTCTTGGTGCCTATGTGGGTTTTATCTGTGTGGGTTTTTATTTTTTTTTCCTAAGCTATTCTGCACCTCTGTCTTGTGGTATCTCATCAGTTACTGAGACAGAGAAATTCTGAGCTGAGGAATAAGAGATCTAACATTTTCCTCCTGCCGGGGAGATGCTCTGAAGTGGATGCTGGGGGACAGGAGCCCCACGTCTCAGGGCAGGGGAGAGACACTGGCGTCACTGCTGAGGAGCTGCCTTGTCCTGCACTCAGGTGGGAGGGGTAGCAGCTCCCCTGCAACAACCCCACTGTGGCTGCAGCATCTCTTCTGACACAGCAGCTGAGAAAAGCTGAAAAAACCAAGCAAGCCCAGAAACCCAGGGGCAAAGCTCAGGGGAGGGAAAGGCCACATTTTGTCCAGTGTGCTGCATCACTTTCCCAGACTGCCTGCCAACATTATCTGTTCATATTATGTTTTAATTTAGGTTGTGGCTGCTTTTTCTAAGTGCTCTTTAAATATGCTTATAATGCAGAGGGATGGTAGGAAATAGAGAGAGGTAATTACCTGTTCAACCCTCCACTGCAATCCCACATCATCTGGAAAAAATCTGAGTTTAAGTCAGAGGAAAGGAGAGCCCAAGTGCTGCTTATTTGCTTTCCTGAGTATGTGGCATCCATAAGGTATAATTATTTCACCTGATACCTTGTTAATTGTTTCCCCACACTTACCTGGGGTGGTGGCTGGGCAAGTGAATGAGACTAGAAACCCATCTGTGTGTGCTGCCCACACCATGGAAGAGTGACAACCCTGGTCCCTGAATGGCACCAGGAGCCATTGGTTTTAGATGGCATCTTTATCTGTCTGGGATATGCCTGTGTCTCTGGTAACCTGGGACACCTTGCCAGCAAATTCAACTACTTCCAATTTCTACCTTTCTTTTTAACACACTTGATAGCTTCCCGAGAACACTTAAGTTTTCACTGATGAAGTGATCAGTAGTATTCATGATACTTTTTACTTTAGAAAAATTTCTGTTACTCAAATTGTAGTTTCTAATTTATAAGAAATTAGGTATTATTAATAAAAAATAGGTGATAAACTAGATAGTATTTTTGAAAAATAGTTGCTAAGTGTTTCAGTGGTGGTATAAAAGTGTTTTCAAGAGCATCTCAATACAACAATTATTAAATCCATGGAAATATTATCTACAGAGAGTTTTTCTATTTTCAGTTAATATAGAACATTTTTCCAGACTCCAGGTGATGCCTTCATTGTTCTAAGTGCATAAAACTAAAGAGAGCATATATCAAAGTAAAGATGTCAGTGTTGCCTGTGATTAAGATCTTGGAATATAATCTGTGTATCTTGAAAACAGCAAGGATGAGCAGGTCCTGCCAGGGTAGAAGCAAATGACCATGACTGCTAGGGGACACACATGCTTGAAGATGGCCCAGAAACTGAGCACTGCTGTAGTGGTCAGTGATCTGTGTGGTATTGGGGTAACCAGAGGGGTCTCTGCCCCACGCTGTAGGATCCTGGTATTGTCAATCAACCTGTTCAGCTTCCCCAGTTGGCTGTTGGCCTCTGCCTTTCACCGCTCCCCCAGAGCTTCCCTATTGGTCTCTGTTTCCCTGATCCCACCTCCTCCTGAGCCCGGGAAAAACCCAGTGTTCTCTTTTTTCTTGGTATTTGCTAGGGAGCTTTTGGGGAGAAGAGATGGTGGCATAAACCCCATGCCTTGCCAGGATGAAAGAGCAGTACCTTCGTTGACTCTTTATCACTGACATATCACTTACCCTGCCTGTGATCTGTAGGGACACGCAGGACCCCACGGAGCCAGGCAAAAGGGACTGAAGTAATACAGTGCTGCAGGTCACTTTGTCACACAGAAATCAGGGTATCCTCATTCACCATCTGGTAACCTCTGGGAAGGAAAGCTGAGTTATCACCAGCTATTTCAGTCTGACTGACATACAGAGGTCTCAGGCTGTCAGTGCTAAAATGTCTTCAAAATATTTTATAATTATAGGTGACAATCTCCTAACTCAAAAAGTGTTGCATTTGGCACAGGGGAAACTTGTATTTGACCTTCTCTTGATAGGGACAGATATGTTTCTAAGAACTGAATATTAGTTATTTTCCTGAGTATAACTAATTCTGGCTGGACTACAAGACCATCTACACTTGTCTTTGTAATGGAGGGCAGCTTGGTAACAACAGGTGCTGCACTAAATGAAATATAATAAAATTTAGTGGAAACTGAAGCTACTTCACACTGAAAAAAAGGTAGTGCTTTTTCTGGTCAAAAGGGAAATTAACTCCGCAACCAATCTGCAGAGGAGTTGTGGTCAAGTCATTATAACAGGAAATTTTCCCAAACACAGCCAGATTTGTCTCTCTGAAATCTGTGCTCTGGATCCCACCACAGCTACAGGACTTGTGGCAGAATCTTCTTTAGAAAAAAAATACATTAAAGGAGAAGCAGGAGCTGTAACAAAGTGGAGAGTGTTTTGCTGATGTTGCACTGGTGCAGCCCCTGAGAGGAGATCTGTGACTGAAAGGTAAAGCTTTGTAAAGGAAGGGCCTGGTAAAATCATGGCTCTGGCCTGTTACTTAGGCTAAGTAGAAATGGACTATGGGAGAATGACTCAGCTAGAATAGAGGAATTGAGGCTTGCTGTGTGAGTGCCTCGTGCCTGCATCATGATGTATGGTGGGTGGTTAAATTTGGTTTGTTGTGCCTTAGAACTATGTAACCTAACAACTGACTAATGACATAAAAAGGCTGGGTTTTTTGTAAATAAAGTTTCTCCTTTGCACCTACCTAGGGACTCCTCGCTGCTCCATAGCATTACAGAGATCCTCTCTTGGTCCTGGGCTATTTGGAGTGACATGTTTTCACTACAGCTTTGTCTTTATGGATGTTGGGTGCCTCAGAGCCCTGTTTTGTGATGGTAGGGTGTAATCTGGCAGTGCCCAGAGGCCCAGCTGACAACTGCACCCTCTTTTTGGGCCACTCAGAGCCAAGGAAAATCCCTTTAGGCCCCAAGTTTGGCAGCTGGGGTTGCAGTGTGTGCCTGGAGCGGGTACAGCACCTGAGACAGACAAGTCTGGCTTCAGGGCTTCATTTTAAAGTAACTTCTCAGAATTATGTTACAGAGCTCAGGGGGAAAGTGCAGCTTTCCAGAACCCCACACTTTGCTTAGGGACAATCTTTGAAGTAAGATTTCAACTTTATGTATTTGAGGACACTGGGATTCAGAGCAGCTTATCAATGTTTTATTGATCCAAGTAACAAATTTTCTAGTTTCAGAGGCATTGCATTTAGGTACAGCAGTAGAATTTTGACCCCTGATTTGGAAGAAAATGGGAGAATTTTTGCCTTCAAGATTACTTGGCTAATATATCAGTCAGACTGTGAGATATATTGTTATGTATTTGCTTGTGCTTTAATTATTGCTAATTATTACCCTGCACACCTTGTAACACTCTCCAGTTTATCTTTGTTGTCTTGGAGAAGCAGCACCAGTTGGTGCCTTTACTGGTAACTGCTGCCTCAAAAAAGAAGTCTTTGGGCTACACAGACAGACTTGTTTTTTTCAGTGTGCTTAGCAGGAAGCTGTGCCACAGAGAAAATGCAAGGAGAGAAAGCCATGAAGCCAGGGAATGGGCTCTGGGGGAGGTGGAAATGGAAAAACAGATTTTCAAATGGTTCCCAGGCTGCTCCGTGCCCTTAGAGGAGACAGCACGGGGTGCTGGCCCACATGCTGTGCTACTTCTGGTAAGAAGGATGAAGACAACATTATTTTACTCTGCAAGTCCATTGTCAGATTAATCAGTATGGTGGTGCTCCCAGTATGGCTGGATGGAGAGATAGCTCCTCTGCCAAGGAGGAATAGCAGGACCCTGACTTGCTCCAGTTGAGTTAAATAAGTCACCCTGTGAAAGGTGTTAGGCTGTGCCTTACACACACCCAAGAAAAGCACCAATAGCTCTTCTGAAGCCAGAGGCAGCAAAACCCATGGAATCCTCACATTCTTGGTAACAGCCACACTCCTGGACATAGCCACACAGGTGCACACTGAGTCGTCTGCAAGAAAACTGCCTGGCCAGTCTGGATGGAGAGAAGGAGGGGTACAAATGTGCCTAAAAGACTTCCCTCCATGCAACACACATAGTCACCAGCAAACACTTGTTTTTTAGCAAGAATGGATTGCAATCTATTTGCATTCTGCTGGAATAAATTAACAGGACAGATTTGCTCACAGCAATGGCTAATTGTGGGGGAAGATGTCTGGAACAGCTCACTGGGAGCAAAGCTCTCTGAAAGTCCTGCAGAAGGCTGTTCTTTGACTAGTAAAAGGCCATCTTTTGACTGTTTTTTAGTGGAGTCCTCTTTGTCCATAACATTTTAGCCTAAAGACATCATAAATCATTAAATCCTCGTCCTCTCTGCTCCATCCTGGAAGTCTCATGGCAAGAGAGAGATGTAAATCAACTCCTACCCTCCTCACAATGCATCATATGCTTATCCCTCTTCTTGCTAAGCCCTGAGTAATCTGGAAATTGGTGTGTGTGAAGGAAATGACACTTCTGAGATGTAACCAAGGTGTGCTGGTTTCAGGGCAGGGCTTTGCAGAGATGATTCCCAGTTGTGCAGCAGTGATGGAGAATAATCTGGAAGGCAGTAGATTTTCCACCTGATGGAGGCTGTAATTAAGCACTGCCCCTGCATGTAGAGGCTGCTGGGAGAGACTTCTAAAAATACCTTCCAGCAACGTTTTCCCCATCCATTAGGCAAGAACTCTCTCCTGTGCTTCCCTTTAGATTGAGCCTGGTGTGCACAGAGGGACTGAGGGAACTCAGGAGCCATCACTGGTGACTTGGCACCTTCCTTGCATGGGGCAGTGTTGGGGTTCATCCTCCTGGGGTCTTTTTTTGCTCTGTCTTAGTAGTTGCAGCAAGTGAGGAGCTCTGCTTTCATCCCATTGGAAAAGAGGAGAGTGGAGAGTGCTTCTGTGATTATGGCCCTTTCCCCTTCTCCAGACCTCTGGAAATGGATCTTTATTAACACTGTTGTCAGTTATAATGGATTCCTTTTCATTCCCATCACTAAAACAATTCTGGTGCCTAAGCAGTCACATTATTGCCACTTCTGTCTAGAGCTACTTGATTCCCTATGTTTATTTTCTCAGGCACAGAAAAAGCATCACTCATTGCTGAGCAGAGGCTTCCTCCACCCTCAGCCCTGCTCTTTCTCCACCAGGTTGTGGTCTCTCCTCTCTGTTCCTGATCACTTAGGGGCAGATGAAGACATCCATCTCAAGAGTGATGAAACACCATGCTCTGCAAATCCCTGAGGGTCTGTTAAGAAGAAACATGGGGAGGTGACACTTCTTCTGAACTGACACCACGGTCCTCCAAGGGCTGTCAGTACCAGCTCAAAGAACACAGGAAGAGCAGAAATCCACCCTGGTTCGTGGGCAAGCATTAATTAGCCCATAGCAGATGCATCTACACTTTCTATTCTTTGCTTCAAAAGTCGTAATTTCCAAATGTGGGAGGAAACTGAAGACAGGTCAGAGAGGTTGCCCCCAGGCAGCCAGCCTTGCAAATAGTGATTTATTCTGGCAGGGAAAAGGAGGAAGAATGGATTTTACTCATGGATGTCTGTGTTTAGGAAGAATATTTGATTTCCTTATCACTCTCCCTTATGTTTCTGGATTCTTAAAACACTTATAAAAGAATAGATATATAGAACAACAACAAATGAAGTGCCTTTTAACTTGTTTTTTATAGAAACAAGATTAGGATTCAGTGTTCTCTTTCAGCTTTAAGAGTCAAAAGGCCAGTGCCATGCTACAGCCTCAGAGGGAAAAAAAGTCTGGAATCATATCCAAGTGTTTAATATTTATCAGATGATGGTTTCTTTTCTTGTTTGTTTCAAAGAATAAGACATAAATAAAAGGAAGGGCACATTTCTTTTAAAATTTAAGGGACAAGATGTTGTATTTTACATTTCTGTAGCAACATATGTATTGGTAATGTGCACACAAGGAGTTTCAAAACAATTACAGCAATCTAATATTAGAGATCAGAAATAAAACAAAGGATTGGATTCAACCATGTAATTTGTTCATTGTTCATTTATCAGCCTCAATATAAATATTTTTGTATCTGGGTCCTGGACTTGGGACTGAGTTAAACCATGCAGTCATGGAGCCTTCTTTGAAAAGGGCTGTTTACATTAAAAAACAAACAATAACAACAGCAGCATTCTTCTAACCAATAACAGCTGAAACAAAGCACTTTTAATTCCAGCAAAAGAAATTTCTTAAGAGAATTAGTGGCTGTCTGAAGCATCAAGCTGTGTGTGATAATGAGATGGGTTATAAATAGTGTCATTGATTCACAGGTCCTTCTAACACATGCCACTCCAGTTAATGTACAAATCCCAAATCCCTCAATCCAAAATGGACTGACCTCCTCATTAAATTATCTGACGGAGAAGCCTGGTTTGCATGTAGTTGCTGTCTGGTGCTCCAGATCAGGAATAATTACAGGGCAACATTTCTGCTTCTCAGCTAAGAGGCAGAAGTATTTCTGTCACCAGAAAAAAAGGCTTTCCTCACTTCTCATGCTGCCTTTTCCAAGTGTTGGGATGTGTTAACAGGGCAGCACATCTCCCTGGGCCCTGCAAGAAGAGGCTGCCCTTACACCAGTGCAGGGATGCTCCTGGATCCTCCAAAACCTCTGCTTGTCTTGCAGCATCCCTTGAAATCTTGCTCTCAGGTCCCTAAAGTTAAATACACCTTTTTCAACCCTCTGCTTATCCCACTAGCAGCAATTATTTTGGCCAGGGAAGAGTCTATGCTGATGGCATTTGGCACTTTTCTCAGAGGTCCTGCTAAACAGGGGTACTGCAGACAGTTCCTGCAGACTGGCCCCTTCTCTTGCACACAGCCTCTGAGGTTTCTCTCTTGTTGGAAAAGAAATATTCTTTATGGGGAGCAGAGATGGGTTGTTTGCTGTTCCTGGGGCTCTACAACATTATATATCTTGCTCAGTGTGCACTGTTACCAGTGAACAGCCTTACACCAGCAGGAAAGGCAGAACAGACTAAACTGTTTTTTCCTTTTTCACCCTTTTTCTAATAGGCCTCTGAAAAATGAACATACTTCTGGAAAGTTCCTGGAGAGAGCAGTTGTCTTCAACACATGTGGAGTTTCCAGTGAATCTATTCTGCTTTGCCTCTGGGACGCTCTGGGATGTCAGTGCCACAGCCATGTACAGCTGTGGCAGCAGCCAAAGGAAAGTGCTGTGGCAACCCACAAACTACACTTTTGTTCTCTGTCAGCATCACATGCAGCCTGAGTAATAGCTGTCCTATTTCCATTTTAAGAATTGGATGCGTTGGACATTTCCAGCAGGCGGGCAAACCATGTCTTTGCAGTATCATGGCTTTTGTTGGTGACAGTTTCCATGGTATTGGTGTTCCTTCAGTCTCAGAGTTAGCACAATTTCGTTATCCAAAGATGGTGTTTAAATTGCTCATCTTGTTAATATATTAGACCCTGGTAATTATAGGCTTTTCTACATAACCTAATAAGGACACTTCTGCTTTTATGAGGGGAGTATAACTGTAAAAGCAAGATTTACAGAAACTGGGATCAACAGGAATGCCTTGCCTGGAGAGTGAAGGTTCTCTCTTCACTGTACAGCCAAAGCCCAACTTCTTGATGGGTAAAGGAGCTACTGGTTTAAATGCATCAGGTCTCTGAAACACATCAGCATTTGCTTGTGCAGAGACAGGAGGATCGAGCCTATGTTGGAAGAGCTCCCTGCCCAGGGTTTGTAGGGGGTAATTGGGTAATTCTGCTCTGAGTCTGCTTGCCAAGCCAAAATGCAATCATACTATCATGATACTGACTTAAAATCATGAGATATGTAGAAAGTAATATAACTAGGGATATTTTGGGTTTTGGGTTTTTTTTTCCTTTTCAGATTTAAGTCTTCAAAGTGCACAAACTTAGTCTTTATTCTGAGCCTTTTGGAGTAGCAAAGGAGATGCTGAGGTTCTCACTGTAATCACCTGCCTCTGGGATCTGCAGCTCCACAGATGGTACAAGGTATCAGAAGAGCTTTTGAAATCACAGGAGTTCAGAGCTGGCTTATCCATCTGCAGCAGGCAAGGCAATCCCTGTGGTGACAGGGAAATGCTACTGGTGATGTACAAGAATATTCTGTCATGCACAGAGCAGGAGGTTTGGCTTTTGCATTTATAGAGTGATGAGTAATTTAATGTTGTAAAGAGTTAACTAAGTTGTTAATTAGGTTGAACTTTAACGTTGAAATTAAGATAATTTTAAATTTATGTTTCATAATGTTAAGTTTTATTTTCAAGTTCAAAACAAAGTTTGAAAGTTAAAACTATATAGGGAAAGGAATCCTATGAAATCTTTTGAACTCACTTCCAAGTTTAGGCTGTGTTCTAGATGGAGAAAGGAGAAAAACCCCTCACCCATAGCTAAGGTGCTGTATTTGGAAACTCGACCCTTGGTCTGTCACCCAGCTCCATGGAAACCCTGAATTTTTGATCACTTTTTATACCAGAACCAACGTAACATTGTTTATAGTTTTAAACCAGTGTCCGTGTAACAGGTCTATTCGTAAGGCCGGAAATGCTGTAAAATTTGTCCAATACTTTTTCAGTAGAACATGGACTCATGGGTAGAAGAAAGTTAGAAAGAATTTTAGCTGTGTCACTCCACCATTTTGTGCTTTATCTCTTATCAGCCTACTATAAAAACAATCCCAAAAACCTTCACCTTTTCACCTTGTGAGAATCTATATACCATTTCTATGTCCCAACTCAAACTTCAGTAGATTGTAACATTTCTAGAAGTGTTGGGAGTTTATTGCAGCGCTTTGAATCATAATTAGACTTGTAGAGGGGGGTACAAATCATTTCTGAGGGTCTTATAGCTGATCCAGGGTCAGGTTTTACAGATGGCTTAAGGCCAGGTGCAGCAGGTGATTCGGGATCAGGTTGAGAGCAGCTCCTTTCCTGATCTTCAATGTTTGGCCTTGTCTCAGGTACATCAGGCAAGCAAACACTCTTCCCCTTCTGGCCCCCAACACCCGCCTCCAGATAAAACTGTGAGTTTGTCATTACATTTTTGTAATTGCCTCTGCAACCTTTGACAGTGTAGAAGCAGTAAATGCTCCTGCTGGAATGAATGCAAGTGCCCTTCTCGACTCTTTGTTACCAGCTGTATTACTGAACCCACCCGTGTGCCTGTGGGGCACGAAGGATCCCACAGAGCCGGGCAGGGACAGTAATACCTCATTGTGTGAAATTATTCCCTTCTTAATCTGTGCAAAACCAGCCTGGTTCTGCACTAAGATTCTGCTGGCTGGCCAGGGGTGGCTTCAGTGTCTGTAATGGACTTCTTGTTGTGTTTCTGCAGTGCTGGGATGAAGATAAGTGTGTGTTGACTGATTTTATTCTAGTCTGACCTCAGCAGTTGCTCTGCAGATTAGGTAAGACATTTGTCTTTTTAGTGTTTATAACCTGATCCTTGGAATAGTGCTCTTTGCCTTGATGAGAGCCACAGGCCTGCCTTTGCCTTTCATATTGCTGTAAGAGCTGCCAGTCCTGAAAGTGGCATAAAACATATATAGCTTTTTCTGGAAGAAATTAAAAGTGGCTGTTTTGTATTGGTAGATATCATGCACCAAATGGCTTACAAATGTAACATTAATGCCTACAAAAGGTGATTACCACCTTTTTACTTGCTTAATAGCATTGCTTTAAAGGGAATTACTGACATCATGTATTACATTCTTCCCCTACAGTAAATGATCTCTCCCTGCTGTATTTTATTACTTACTGTAAATTCATTCAAGCAATGTATTTTACTTTCAGTAAGATACCCTCAGTTACTTTTTCTGTCCAGGATAAATTGAGATAAATTTTGCCTGAGCCTGGATTTTGCTCATGGCATCCATCTTTGCCCATGAAAAGTTACAGCTGGAGTTGAACAGGACTTGAGAAATTATAGTACTGTACTGCAGAAAGTTACAGCTCACCAGTCCTCAATCAAACTGTGTACAGAGGCCACAGTGAAGCAGACAGGAGTTTAATAGGAATTGAGAAACACAAAGGAATGTGATGTATTCTCTAATGTTTATTCTGATAAAGCAATAAGAACATTATGAGAAAATAACACTAGTTATTTACTGTGGCATTGCAAGATTATACAGTAGCATATTGTCACCCCAGGCACCACGACTTGTCACTAGTTTCCATTTTTGCCCTTGGAGGGTTAAGAATTTATTGCTAAAGTTATAAAAATGTTGCTAGAGTTGTAGAAATGTTGCTAGAGTTATAGAATACTTTTTGGAGGGGACAGAAAAGAAGACTTCAAATGAAAGATATCTCCATCCCTTTGCTGACATTCCATGTTCCCAAGGCTTAGCAAATCTCATAGCTATGACCACTGTGTTGTCAAATTGAATAAAAGCCTTTAGGATGGCACTGACTGCCTTCCTGCAGAAGTTGTGGAGTCCCTGTGCAAACTGCTTGTTTGAGGGTTCTGGTTTCACAGCTCTTAGAGTGGGAATAAGATGTGACCTTGAGGTCTGTTGAGCTTTGCAGTGTCTCTGGGGACACATGCTTGTGGTAATGAAGCCTCCATTTTTCCATGCCTTTTTAGAAATCCTACTAGCTGCCCCCAGGTGCAACATTTTTATGGGTCCACTGGACTCTGGTTTGCACTTCCAGCTCTAGAAACCCCAGGATCAGTCCATGGCACAGTCTGGTATCTGTGTTGGGATGGATGTGAGCAGATACCCCATCATCCAGCCTTTTGTGGCAAGTCAGAGCAGTAGCTCAAACACAGAGTACATATAGGTGGAAAAGCAGTAATTATTTGGGTCCCCCACAGGCTGCCTGTGGCCCTGGGATGGGTCATCAGCCCTCCATATCCCAAACACTTTTCCTGCAGCAGTGGAAGCATGAACAGCAGAACTGTTCTCTTCTGCTCTCCTCCAAAGAATCATTTGCTCCTCACTAACATCAAGTGCTTTATTCGAAGTGTTTAAATATGCAAAACTCATTTTGGATTTGTATTATTAGAATTTTTAAGTGGATAAGGGTGCAATTTTCTCATTGCAAGGTTGAAATGTCACATTTTAGCTCAAAGAGAGTTGTCAGTGCTAGGTTACAAAATGTGGGTAACGAAATATTCAGACTTTTAAAAATGGCAGTGAAGGAAAGCCTGGTAGTGCTGCATGTTCTCAGAGAAGCAAACTTCTCTTGTCAGCTCAAAGCCACATGGCAGAGGAAGGGAAACTTCCTGGGAGCTTTGGCTCATCCTGTGACAGAGAGGTTCAAAACATATCTTTGGGGATATTTCTGGGCATTGCAGGAAATCCCATTCAAACCTGTCTCTTTGAAGCCAAGCAATGTGTTAAAACCTACTGAGTCTCCAGTTCCCTCTGATGGGTCATAATATGTTATGCTCTGCAAATTTCCCTGATTTTCTAATGATACTTAGAAAGGGCAGGTATGTATGCTAGAGGGCACTGGAGCACTTGTGGAAGATGCCTGGGCTCTGCTGAGCTGTCTCCCTTGACTCACCTTCATAAAACCTCTGAAGTTTATTCTGCCTACATATGCTGCTGAGAAGAGAGGAGCAATTCCTCTGGAGATTTTAGCATTCTATAAGTAAAATAAAATGATTTTTGCTTCATGGGGATGACACTAGAAAGCCAGTTGGGATGGACTTTGTTTAACTTCCCTATTTAAATAGCTCATGCTGTTTGAATACTTACACATGTCTTGTTATTATCTCACCCATGTTAGTGGTATGTATGTCTATATTTTTTATCTTTGATAAAAAACAAGAAGGTGGCACATAGGGATGCAAATAGGCATTAGTCCATGTCTGATGTAGAGAGAGTTGATGTTACAGCCTTCTGGCCCAAGCAGGCCATGAAAATCTCAGGTGCCACTGAGGCACTTTTCCATTCTTGCCACCCTTCCCACTGCTGATTCTTCCTGTGGTTGGTGTCTTTTGGGCTGTCAAGAGCACCCCTGCACACACTGTAAGAGCTGTGAAGGGCAAGGTCACCTCTGATATACACAAAGCCAGTTAGAGAGCACTGAACTGAAATTTCTTCAAGCCATTTAATTTTATTGATCAGACACATTTTTATTTCCAGATTGCTCATTCTTGGGAACCATTCAGGTTTCCTAGTGTGAAGGACTGTGTAAAATGCAGTGATTCAGCACTCCCAGTGTGGCAGTCTGTGGATTTTGTTAACCTTTAAGTTACATTTAGCATGCAAGACAGGACTTGAAGAGCACCATCATATATCTGATGCGTTTCTGAAAGAGTTTCTCCAGTTTGCATTTCCCTCATATCCTCAAAATCAAAAGACATCTGTCACCTCTCTTGGTTAAATCCAAGGATTTTCCTGGAAGGGAGATTCCCAGCATGTAAAAGAGTCCAGGAATTCAGCCTGTGCATAGAATGATACTTAACCAACTCCTTCCAAAAATTTTATTCAGGCTGGTAAGTTTGTCCCTGTGGCTAATGAGTCTCAGATCTGAAGGTGGCACTTCAAGTGAGAAGCTGGAACTCAGCCTCACCTCAAAAAATGCTACACAGCTAGATACCAAGCTTGTGAGTGCTGGCTCCAGGCACACACAGATATTTCTTGGAGTTGCTAGTATCAGCAACACAACTTTACTGGCAATTTAATGCCTTTTTGCACAGGAAAAATAAATTATTTTTGCCTCAACTGAATGAGGGACTTAAAATCCTAAGAAAGGAAATACAGTCATTCTAGATCAACAGAGAGACATATTCAGTAAACATTTTAGTATGCTGTGCAATGAAAAGAGCCCTTATGTATTATAAATACGGACACTTAACTTATCATGTCCATGAATTATAAGTACATACACAAAGTTCTTCGGTATCCACAAACTGCTTGAAGGGCACAGAGCTAAACAGGTCTGCAGCCACTGAAAGCCACTGCTTTTTAATGTATTTCTTCTACTTGGTGATATAAATTGGACTGAGAGTGACTCTGGGAAGAGCAATTGCCACTGTCCTGGACCGGGGCATACTGGGGGATGCAGGGCTGGTTCTGTGCAGGTCTGACTTAAGTTTAAAACCAGTAACATCCATTTTCATTACCCTAGGTAACTCAAAAATCCTTCTTCCTCTGCTGATGGCACACAGGTTGAGAGGATATAGGGAACAGCAACAAAGATCCGTGACTGCAGAGTGGCAGTTGGAGCATCTTCATGTGAGGGATCTAAATATCTGCAGAGCTGAGGTGGTTGAGCTCTCTGCAGTTGTTATTATCCTAACCAAGCCAGCTGTGCCTTTGGGGCCAAGTAGTCCCATAGTCCCCTGAAATTCAGCTGATGGAAATCCATCCTGTCACACTTCATTAGAGGATGGCCAGGGACAGGCATGGGGAGAAAATGTTATGCTGGTTGTGAATGCCTCATTTCCTTTAGAAATCAGACAAAAAAATCTCCCCAGCACACACAGACTCAGTGTGAGCAGCTCTGAGTGTGTGGGAAGAGAAAAACAGCCTGCCAAGTCCAACCAGAGTGGAACACTGAGAGCTGCTGAGATTCAGAGCCTTTCCTCAGCAGCAGCCCAGCCTGAATCTTGTGGATTTCCATGGTTGTTCTCTTGATTCTTCAGTTGTCATCTCCTACTTTGAGGTAGTTATGGCTGCTCAGCTCCCTTTTCCCAGCCCATGTGAATTCATCCCAGGGGAGCACCAAGCCAGGGAGTTGCACAAAGCCAGGCAGGCACTTGCAGAGCTGCTGGCCCTGGGCTGTCAGAGGCCATCTGCAGGGCCACATGCCACCTTTCTGGGAAATGTACCACCAGTGCCTTGAATCTGATGTGAGATGTTGTGTTTCTGTATGTCACAGGAACTGGATATCTAATTGTGTGGCAAGCTTCAAGTGACCACCCTTCTTAGTTATTATTCCCTTGGTTTACAAGCCAAGGAGTAACTGATCTGAACAGATTTCTCCCTTCACTCACCTGAGGCTCTCATTCCTCTTTCAAGAAACAATACCTCTAAATAAGGTAGTAGAGAATATATAATGATATAGGAGAATACTTCTGTGGAATACATCATAATGTCACATTCCCAAAATTCCCACCTCTTTGCCTAAGATTCCCTTTGTTCCCCCTCCATCCTCCTACCAACCTCCCTGTTTGTTCTTTTTAGTTTTGACTGCCCACTTTTACATTAATTTTGGCTTTTCTTCAGTCTTTTAATGTAGTATATATTTCTTGAATTTACTATAGTTTGACATGTTGTTTCATGAGTCACTGCTGTGGATAGAGTTTGAAGCAGATTAAATCACATAAACTAGTTCTAACAGCTCCCTAAATCTAATTTGATTTTATGCTTTTTTTCCTTGGATAAACCTTTGTGGATTCTTTCATCCACACACTCCCCCCAAACAATGATGAAGTAAACACTTGGGGTTTTTTCACATGGAGATGACTGTGTGCTGGAGATGTAGGGGTCACAACTTCCTCCCTTTTCTCTGTGAACAGGTGCTGAATTAACCCACCACAGAAAACCTGAATCATGTCTTCTTCCTCAGAACTCTTCTCTAATCCTTTTCTCCTCCAATTAATTTAACTTTATGACTCAAGGTGAGGAAATTCAGTGGCAGCAAACTGAGTATGCATCTTCATTTGCATCTTTTTACTAGAGAAATGCTGCTTGGCAGCAACATTGATTCCCCAGCATTTTTTTGGCCAAAAATTACTTTTCCCCAGCTTTTTCTCCATCATGCCTTATTGAACTTATTTGCTCTAATGCAGTGGGAACTGTGCTGGTGCTTAGAGGAATCCATGCTCTCCAAGCAAGAGCTAAATTTTCCATATAGCTCCACTTTGCTTTGGTGTTTAATCATCTTCAGAAATTGTTCCTAAACTTGCATGTGCTACTAAGAACATTAGTCTTTAAATAACATTGTGCTGTGGTGGTGTGAGATGATTAGATTGGCAAGAATTTCTTTTGTGGTGTCATCATAATTTTCATTAGTACAGTGAATTATAACAGCTTGTTCTTGTTCAAATTGATGTGATTACTACTCTGAAATCCTGGCACATTTCACTAACACCTGACATCTGGGAGAGAAAGGTGGGAGTCAAAGCAAGCTCTCAAAGTTGCTGTGTGATGCACACTGATGGTGTCTTCATTTGTTCCAGCAGCTGCTCCAGCCAAGGGTAATGGCCTTTGTTGGTCAGCAGAGTTAATGCTATTCTTGTGATGATAAACCAAATAGCTCTTGTGATTAATGATGGAAAGTACCATCCGATGATGCATTGTGCTGAGTACACAGCAACAGCAAAGAGCAGCACATCCCTATTTAAACTAAGGTAACATGTCAGAAGCGGGTGGATGAGTTGGAGAATTATTTTGAAAAGAGGAGAAAGCATGCATGGAGTGTACATCAAATTAAAGGCCCATATCAGAACAGAAATTATTTTTATAGTTTGTTAAATAGATGATTGTTCTACCAGCAAAACTGTAAAGGGAAGCATTTCTAGGTCATCTAACAAGAGATAAGTGCTAGCCCTTGCATGATGGTGATCCCTGGCAGTCTGGTACTGCACAGGTGACATTGCTTCTGCAGGAGCTGCACAGATCACACATCTGCCTTGTTCCCAATTGAAAAGGGGGGCACAGATGTGCCTGCTCTTCTCTGGTGGGTATCCATCAGGTGGGTGGATCTGAATGGGAGCAGCCATCATTTTACCCCTCTTCTGCCTTTAGTGGAGGCCAGTGACATTGTCAGATCAGTTTTCTTTGCATTACCAGAGAAATTCCTTTCGTGCAGCATTAGGCCTCTCACCAGCAGCTCAGAATGCAGACCAATGGCAATGAGTTTTGGTGTAGACATATATATTCCAGCACTCACTACTGGTTGTGATTCTTTGCACAGTGATCTTGTTCCCTGCAAAGTCAGCAAGTCCCACACGCTGCCAGTTCTGAGTGTCCGACAGGAAAATCTGTTTTGTACTTCCACCATTAAGCTTCTATTTCCAGCCCTGAAAATTATGCTGAGTGACAACAGGCAGCCCACTTCTGTACAACACTGTAGACAAGCCTGTCACATTGCTACCTTGGCAGAATATTTTGCTCTGAGACTTGAGAAATCCACTGCATGGGTACAGTCAAGCCCTGACCCAGCCAGGGACACACAAGAGTGTGAAACACCAGCACTACCACCACAAGTGCCCTGGGTGTGCCACAAGTGACACCACTGCTGGGGACTTGCCCAGCACCAGGAATCTCCAGGCAAAGCCAAATCACCTCCACAGATATTTGTGTGAGCTAGAACTCTCTGAAGCAAAGCCCCAAGACACCAGAGGTGAGGTGTCCCCCACAGGAGGTACCTGAGGCTGTCGGTGGCAGCTGTGCCTTTGTCAGGCTCTGGCACAGACACAGCAGGGGTGCAAAGAGCCCTGGCACTGTTTTTGCTCTTAGCAAAAACCATATGAACAGCAGCAGCTCTACATCCAACTTTTCTTCCAACAGAGTGAGGACTAGTGGCTGCCATTATCACAGATATTTTCTGTACTGCTGCATATTAAACTTTTAAGAAAGTAACCAGAACCCATTAATCAGTAGCATATTTCTCACTACTGTGCTGGCCAAGGATTACTTCAATACTTATTTTAATGGATTGCTCAGTGATGAACAATTTTAAGGTTAAAGGTCTTGCAAGACTCTTTTCATAAGCTTTCTTATCCATCACTTAATCCATCACTAATTGCCATGTCTTGCACAGCACTAGAATAATGTAATGCATCACCACTTAAATCCCTCTCTGATAAAATTATCCTAGGTATGAAATAAATTCAAAGCATTGTTCTTGGCTAGGGGAGCCTTTTTCACGTCTCACTAGTTGAGACATAAGCCTAATGTATAAAAATTTTTTTTCCTTCAAAACAGCTGGAATAGGAGGTTTAAGATGAACCTAGCAGCTTAGACTTTCCACATCAGCAAATGTCACAGGCACAGCTTGCTTTTTTAATGGCAGCTCTTAATAGAGAAAAGCTAATTTCCTACTCTTGTGTCCCCAGACTTATTTTTTGGCCCCAGTTCCAGTGTTTTTAATCCCACAAACCAACACTTTTCCTCTACTGTCATGTAAAACACTGATGTGACTCTTTTGCTCTTTCTTCGTTGATTTCCTCAAATAATTTTGGCATTCTCTGCTGTAAGAGATGTACAACCACCAGTCTAAGCATCAACAGTACTCTGCTTCTGACAGGTGCCTGGTTGGTTATCCAGACATGATTTTCACAGGGGAGACAGGGAATGGCATTATCTAAGTAATCAACTGCATACTCAGCTAAGGCCACACAGCTTTTTGCCTTCTCTACCCTATTAAGAAATTTCCTATAAATGGTGGGAGAAGGTTAACACAAGAACCCGAGCCAGGTCTACCATTGTATATGTAACAGGGAAAGGTTATGTCCAGGGTTTTGGAGAAGCAGGCAAAAACCTGACTTTTCCAAGAAATGTAAGAAAAACTTGAAAATACAAGCCTTGTTAGCACATCACAAAGTCAGAATAACATCTGAAAAAGTATAGAACAGGAGATAAACTGGAAAGGAAGCATTGCTAGTACATTGGAAAAACATGGTAGTGGAAGTCTTGTATGTGAAGTCAAATGCCATGCTTGTGGCAAGAGAAACCATTGTATCAAAGCCTGCAGACAAGAAAGGATGAGAAAAAATAGCACATGAAGTGAGCAGTGATTCAGACAAGGTGACTGTGCATGTTTTTAACAATATCTCAGCAACAGCAGAAATAAATTGTGTACATTCAGCTGTCCTCTGATGCAAGAACCTGCCTGTACAGCCCCTGGGGAGCAGCCCCCCAAGAAGGAGCTGCAGGAGGTCACCTGCAGGGAGGTGAGTAACTGTGGGTAAGTTTATTGGATGCTCTGTAGTGCAGCTGTATCACATCTGAGCTGTGTCAAAGCCAATCGTCAAGCCAAGCTGAGCCAGCAGCTCAGAATTAGTGGTGGCTGCTGAAAGCAAAGGCAGACATGAAATTACAGAGAAACCAAAGCTCTCTGAAACTGTCTCTGAAGAGATTTGTTGTTTTAACCTAATACACCTGACACCTTAAAGCCCTCAGATACCATCACCACTACAGCTGCACTGTACCTGAAAGGAATAAAAGAATTGCCCTTGGCTGGGTACATGTCACCCATCCAAGGCTGCTTGGTGCTTCTGGGTGCTAAGGAATTTCAGGCATTTCTGAAAATATGAGGTGTTCAGGTGGTTCACCAGCAGCAGAGCTGGTTACTTTCAGAAAACAAGCTTTGTTGGGGCTTGCAGTGGGAAAGACTCACTCCACTGGATATTCAGGGCAAGTCCCATTACAGCTTTAAAATTGCAAGCTTTCAGCCAGGTTTCTGAAACCAGTGTTTCCAATAAGTGCTTGTTTTATATTCAGGTTGCCATTAAAGTGAAGATTTGCATCACATTATCAAAATAATGTTGCTGAGAATGATGTGACCTCTATTCATGCCTCATGGCCATAAATGATTTATGCCAAGCCCACCTCCATCCTTCCCCCTGTACCTCTTCATCTGTGCTGACATTTCCTTGTGAATATTTAATGTGATGTCTGCTCTCATCTCTTGTTCAAAATCAAACACAAGCACACTGCAGCACATGAGGGGAAGTGGATATTCAGCACACATATAGTAAAGGGACACAGAACTGGGTAGTCTATAAAAAGGTAATACTGAAAATGCTGCTTTGAGGTGTGGGTTGTATAACTCTCATCAATAAGCCTTTGAAACTTTACCTAAAATGTGATGCAAATATTGTAGTCCTGTTACAGCATCTCTTCATTTCAGTGTTATTCCTATGTTAGATGGGGCAGGAGTTACGTGTGGGTGATGGCACCAAATATGAAGGGCACAGTGTTGGCTCAGCCTCCAGTGGGAGATTCACCACCCCAGAGCAACAGCTGAACCTCTCAGAGATCTCTCAGTCCCAGGGTCTGCTTGGGAGTTTGTTGTTCCCAAGAGGGCAGCTCTGCTGCTGCTACAATGGCACAGCTGTCTGTCTGCATGTTAGCCAAGTCAATGACAGCAGAGCTCATTCCTCCAACAATGCACTCACCTTGCGTGACAGCACTGGTAGTAGCAAAAGACATTTCAAGACACTTCTGAATGGGGACACCAGGGAATTTGCTTGTATTGAAATGACACCATGCTGCCTACAGTGCCATATGTTAAACCTTCTCAAGCAATATGTCTATAGAGAGAGAGAGAGTCATATATATATATATATCTATATATATGTATATAAAGGAAATCCTACACTTCATTTATGTATTCTTCTCATTACAACCTCTTGGACATACTCCTGGTCTATGATCCCACTGTCAAAAAAACAAAACACAGAAATCTGTCCCCAGTGCCTGTGGGGTTTGTGCTGCAGAGCTTCTGGAAGATGCACACGATGTAGGAAGGATAGAGACACTGGGGTTATTAATAGCACCTGCCTTTGCCATGTGGCTTTGTAGCTGACCATCACCCATGCAAAGAAATCTCTGTCAAATTCTGCACACCCTGGGTGAGGTACTGAAAATAATTCAGTCTTCAAAATGAAGACAGGCTAGAGGGAATGGGACTGTCACACTTACGGGGCACTATGTCCTGCCACATCCTCCCTCCCTCCACCCGCTCCACCTGTGGTACCACCATGTCCCCTGGGCTGAGCCATGGCTCTGCTCCCTCCTCAGTCATGGGCACTGCCATGAAAATGTAATTGCCCCAGAGTGCTGCTAAGAGCAGTAAAAAGGGTGCTGAACACCCTCCAAATCACCTCTGCAGGTCATATCTCCTTTGTCCCCATTGTCCATCCTCCAGAATCATCCTGGTGCTGGGCTGAGTTTACACCTCACCTTCCCTACGATGCATGTGAAAGTGAAAGGCTTCTGCCAGCTTCCCAAAAGCCTTGCACCTTTTAGTTGCTACAGTGATATACCAAGACTTAGGCAGAACACTTAGCATGTGCATGTTCCCATCTACACTTTATCACAGTACTCTCAAAATCAGGCGGGAGTTCCTCTCCTTTCTCCTGGCTTGCTTTTTACTCCCTGTCAGTGGAAACTGGGGTGTCACAGGGCCATTTGTGATGCAGGGGACTGCTCCTCCCCATCTCCCTGTGCTTCCTTGGTTCTTTTGTTGCAGTGGCTCTACCTTGGAGAGTGTTTTCTGTGTTTGAAAAGCTCTCCATGCTTACAATCCCAGAAACAGCACCAGGAGAAGCTTTACCTGTTACACAAATTGTAGATGGGAACATGCACATGCTAAGTGTTCTGCCTAAGTCTTGGTATATCACTGTAGTAACTAAAAGTACATTGCAATATTTGGAGATTTTTGTCACCTCTGGCAACATCATGACAACCTCATGTGTGAGAAAAATAACCCAGTGCCACCCTTGGCCATGTTGATGCAGATGACGGCCATGCAGAGACTGGGGATATCTTTTTGTTCACTGTTACCACAGGCTTCATCTACAACATTACTGTCTGTTCAAAACATTCTCTACACAAAATCCCATGTATTGTTGATAATTTTTACATCCGGGTACTCTTCTGGAAAACTTCACATTATGCTTTTGGAACTAAAGTATTACTGTAAGTGCTTTTAAGATTATTCATTAAACATTTCAGTTGTGCAAATCCATGAATATTCACTCACATGAAGTTGAGCTTTTGTTAGATTCAGCTCCTGATTAAGGTGTTGGACAAAAGGTATTCTTGAGGATACTTTGCATGTGTACTCAGGGGCTAAATAATTACTTGCATTGTCACTGTAGTTTCAAATATTAATTTCAGTGCATATGGGAAATTACGTTCTTTGAAACAAAGCCAGAAGGGATTAGGATTTTGTGGTTATCTGTTTGTAATATGCTAGTAGAAAGAGCTGGAAAATGTTTTGGTGGTTGGTCACTGCCTCTCTCCCTTTAAGGAGAAATAGTGAAGGACATGTACTCCAGTCTGAACCTGCAGAGCATCTACTGAGATGATGGTGCTCTATAGCAGTGTGTTCTGTTTAATTTAATAAAACTGCTCATTGCAAGCAGTGATATTGTGAACCTACCAAACAAGAAGGAGACTGCTTTATCCAAGTGGTGATCAGACATCAGAACAGGCAACATCTTCGGCTTCAATATGATTTACTCACAGCACAATCCACAAATCCTCTGTGCTGGCATGAAGAGCCACCAAGAGAGGATGAGCTCTGGGAGAGACTGAGGGAGGTGTGAGTCTTTCAGGCCTGACCCCATTACTCCCCCAATGCCTGGGCAGCAGCAAAACTGGGCACTGCAGAGCTCAGGCTCTGCTCCAGCTCTGCCTTTGCTTGTGGTTTACAGTGATCACACTTCATGTTATGGTGAGGGAAAGAAGCCTCTCCCAGGGTGCCTGTTTGGTTATGGTGATGTACCCCAGTTCTGACCCCCTGGTTGGCTCTCAGTGTGAGCCACATCCCTGTACTTAAGGGCAGCTTGTCACGTGCTCGGGGTCATTTGCCTCTGGAACCCTTCACGAGTTGTAGCATTAAACTGTTGCTTGTGGAACTCTATGCAAAGGACCCTTCTCTGCTTCTTGCCTTCAGATACCTATCACTGAAGCTGTCCCTGCATCTGTGTGCTCCTGCATATGAGCCACAGGACCCAAAGGGAGCCAGTGATATTTGCTGGCACCCTGTGCCACACAGGAGGGAGGGCTGATTCCAAAGCAAACACATTAGTGCAGTTTGCTGGCAGCTATTGCAACTGAGGTGTTGGAAAAATACCCCTCCCCTTGTGCACCAGGGTGTTGACAACAAAGCAGGAAATTTAGGGGAGCGTCCCAGGGGGAATAAGGACAGGCTAAATGTTATTTTTATTACAGACACATTAGTGTGATTAGAGAAGGTTGTCACAGTGCAAGAGGCATTTTCTGTCTTCTCTCAGTTCCCTATTACTGAGGACTTTAATCTAAAACCAAACCCACCCCTCCTTACCAAAATCGTATTTACATTGTGCATTCTCCTTCTCTGCTGCAGTCTGTTAGCCTTCAGCTTGCTGGTATGCTTCAGACAATTGTTAAAACATCATCAGATGGTAGCAGTGGATTGTTAATACCCACAGATGTATTTTTAAAGCATCGTCATCAGATGGTATTCACAAATAGTTAATACCCATGGATATATTTTCTGTGCATAGGTTTCCCAGCACTGGGACTGCCTTTCTTACTACACACCACATAAATACAGAAATCTTCACCTGTAAGAGGATCCCATGGTATTGTGAAGTCATAGCAGCTTTTGAGCACTCTCCTGTGCAGTCATGCACCATGTTTAATATCCGTAAAATTTCTGGGAAATAGGCAGAGGATCTCTCCCATTCAGAAAAGGGAAAAAAAAAAATCCATTAACTCTGAAGAACAGAAAGACAAGGAGCAAGGGCAAATAGGTGCCAGGGAAATAACCACCCAAACTCAGGAAGCAAGAACATTGAAGGAAACAGAAAATTGATCTTGGATAATTTTCCAACTCATTAACTGTTAAAATGGAGCAAATTCTACACCTGGATATGCCTTCATTAAATTGCAGGATTGAGTCACATTGACATCTCACTGCCTAAGCCCATGCCTCTCTAACCAGACTAGGAAGCCAATTGCTCAGAAAGGCAGTGTTCAGCAGTGCCATGCCATTCTGCAAAAACCCCTGAAGCAGCTCCAGGTTTCCCATCCAAGATTTATCACCATCTCTGCTGCTCAAAGGCATAGCAGCCCATGTTACCTCATTCCCTGAAATGCTGGAGGTAAAACAAGCCTGTACAGACCTAACATACCTTGGAATTGCTGCTGCTTCTGCTCTTTGATCCCAACAAGATGCTCTGGAAATGCTGCACTGTGGCAGTCCTGGGGGATGAGGAACAACAGGAACAGGACAGCTGGATGTTGCATTGTGCAACACATCTCCATGATTCTGACAGCTCAAAAAGTTTGTGGCCCAGAGGGCCCAACAAAAAACATTAAAAATAGATATACACATTTAGTCCCCCTCAGTACATTTTTAGGCACCTACATACATTGCCTACTTTCCAGCTGGGACAGACAGGATTTGAGTTGGAAGGAACTGAGATCAAGCTTAGCAGGATGCCTACACATTTCAGCATCCCACACACTTAATACCCATGATTGTTACAACATAGCAACTGGTCTGTAATTAGAACAGACATTGCAGAGTTGCCTTTGCATTACTTATGAGTCATGCTACTAAAATATTCTTTGTTCATTATCCAAGACCTTTTCATTTCAGTGCCAGCCATTAACATGTTGCAGGCTACACGGGACTCTGCCAGACTTGTCAAAGCCAAGTGCATTCTGATAGGGATCTTCATATTTAATCTGATAAAGAGTTACTTTACAAAAGAGTGAGATCAAAAAGGTTCAAGTCTGCACAAATAAATAAAAATAAAAAAAAAAAAAAGAGAAAAATATGTCTCAAAGTAAGGGATTTTCTCCTTTACAACTTGTCTTAAATTGTTCTGTCAGTTAATTAATTATTTGTATTTTAATGTCTTTCTAGTCAACCAGAGAGGAAAAAGGCTCCTGAAGAACTCAGACTGAATAGAAAACTTTTTTTTCTTCTTTAATACAGTGTATGGAACAGAAACGGGTAAATACAGCTGAAATTTATTATGACAAGCAAATAAAAGTAATAACAGAAAATTCCTCTGGGCAGATTCTGTTCTAGGCCACTAGTACTTACCAAGATTCATATTTTTATTCACTGTGTTGTTAAATCACTGGGTTGGAAAGTCCTTGGGTCATTTCAAACCACTGTCTCATTGATTTCTTACTTCTAAAGCATCCTTAATATAGGAGCGTCATTAGAACTGATGACAATGATCCCCCCATTTCCCTCAGCAGTGGGCTAATGGTCTAAATGTTCTTGCTGCTGAAGAAGAACACTAACAGATTAGTTCAGACCCCAAGATCAGGTTTGTAAATAAATGGTTAAGTTAAAAAAAACTATTAATTTGATACCAGAAAAGTTTCTAAAAATAGATGACCACAGCAGAAAATGAGTGCCTTGGCTTGCTGTTTCCCAGCTGTCATTCAGCCAGACTGATGCAGGTAGCAAGCAGGGATGCAGCATGGCAGGAGAACATCCCACTGCATAGCTGGAGCCTTGTGTGCACAACTACTGCTGCTTTAAAGACTCTATTTTTTGTCTTTTAGTTTCCACCTATTATCTTTTACTGCTGGAACACAAGCTGCAGACAGAGGTGCCTCCCCTGAGTCTACTATCTTAAGGGAATGGTGTTTCTCTATTCAATTAATTTCACATTGTTGTGTTCTGCATTTCTAAAATCTTGTTAAAGTTTTCTTGAATTCTTTTCAGATTTAGCTCTGTAGTTTAAAGACTTAGTATTACCAAGAAGTGGAATTCCTGGCTTTATATTTTGGAAAGCACACTTGCAAACGTCTTCCTCCTGAAGTTGAAAGAGTTGCTTGAATTTATTTCTACAGTTTCTTGAAATGTGTTTCAATGAGCATTCAACCTTTGCCCTGCACACAGAAATTTCTGCACCTCTCTGCTTGGTATTTCTTGGTTAATGTATTCTAACTTTTTTCTTCTGCTTCTGTTTTTTTCTCCTAATTTACTTAGCATTTCTCTTTAGCCTCTGGAAAACTGCTGTATCTATGTTTCAAAGAGCAACTACTCTCCCTCTCAGATCTGCGCCTGAGCTGGAGCATTTTGCTTGACCCATGCAAGCATGAGGGAAAGGAAAAGGCCAAGCCTGGTATCTGGTAGTGCAATGCCAAACTGATGTAACAGATGATGGATGCTGGTAGAGCCTGAGATGGACCTGTCAAGTGTTATGTATCAGAGGAAATCAAACTGGAGTCAAGCATTATTGTTGAACTATTCAGTTTAGCCATCTAATTATTTCCTAATTAGGAAGGACATGACAGAAGTGCAGTACATAATGTTATCAAGAAGATATCAAGAAAGAAAACTTCCAAAGCATTAACTAGAAATAAAACTTGTCATGCATGCAGCAGGAGTTTCAGCTTTTGCATCTATCAGACAGTTAATTAAAATTTGATACAAGTAAGTTGGTGTTGGGGAGTTTGGGGTTTGGAGTTGGAAGATAGTTGAGAGTGGTTGTGGGTTGCTGTGGTTTGAGTGGAGTTGAAGTTGCATCCAGTTGTTTGATTGTTAAAATCCCTTGTAATGCAGTTTTTAGGTGCTGTTGCAGTTTGAGTGAGACCAACTAAGTGGAAGATAAGAGGCTTTGCAAGTTTGCACCCAGGTTTAGGAGTTCAAAGAATTATTTAGAACTAAGAACTTAATGAAATCTTTTGAGTTCTTTTTTAGACAGGGCTGTGTTTCAGAAGGCAAAGGCCCCTCACCCATGACAGAAGGGCTAAATTTAGAAACAGTACCGTTCATCTGTCACTTGGCTTCATGGTTACAGGAATTTCAATGAGGACATTTTCCCACCTGAAAATCTGGATGACATCACCCATCAATTCCACCCCGGAGACCGCGAGCCTTTGGTTGAAGAACCTGATGTCATCCTCGGGACTGGGACCAGTGAACTGACTTTTCAGGGGACTTCACCACTCAACACTCACCCAGAGGCAGGACCATGGGCAGTGATGGGAGGGGCTAGAAGAGGGGATTAAAAGGGGAACACAGCCCCCAGACTTGCTTTTTGCCTCCCACCTGGCCTCCAAGTGGACTTGTACCAGGAGCTCTCTCTCGGGACCCTGTGCAAGGGGATAGCCAGGTAAAGCCCAGTGCTGGGATACTGGGCCAGCTCTGGTAAAATCTACCTTGTCTTGGACAAGGTCCAGCACTGCGAGGGAACTTGTTGTTGAGAAAGGTTGCCTTTTTTGTGCAATTGGAGTCTTTTATTAGGTGTGGACCTGGACTTTTTTTTTTTTTTTCCTCTTTGATTGATTTAATTTGTTTTAATAAATTTGAGGTTACTGTTTTTCAAAAATTTTTGAGAGTTGTCTCATTTATGACAAAACTAAATATCTGTTTTTAAGCTGAAATAATTTTTTTCCCCATGACATCCATATTCTTCTTTTCAATAAAATCCCTGGATGCATCCATTTTTGAAAGCACAAAAAATTCACTTACTGCCTTTGAGGAGAAACCATACTCTGACATCATGTCTTGCAAAAATTACGGACCTGAAAAAACATATCCACATCTGTATGGGGAATGGCACCAGCTCCTTCTCCCAGATAAAACCCAGCAGCACTGCTCACCTTGTACCATGCTGGGACCAGCCTGCACACAGAGAGGGATTCTTCACCTCTGGGAATGTCGTGCATTGGCACAACACGGAGGGACAAGACCAAAACCACTGGGATGAACCACTGGACAGGAAGATGAAGAAATCCTGGGTTTATTCAGCTTTTTTCTTCTCCCTTTTCCTAGTGCTTTTGACCAGTACTAAAAGCACATGACTACAGACAGAGTGGTCAGTGTAAGGCTTGAGCAAAGAAAGGTAGGTAACTAAAAAGTACATTTATAGGAATGATCACAACTACTGTTTTCAAATCGTGGCTGAAGGAGTTTAAAATAATGGAAACTAACACAAAACTGCTTCTGAGAGCCAGAATAAGCACTAACAGGCTCTAAATTGAAAATTTCTTAATTAATTCATCTTTCTACAGAAGAAATGGGTTTCAGAGGGAATTCAGAAATCATTTCTTTCACATGAAAAATTTGTGCACTTAATTTGTTGCAGTAAACTGCTGCTCTGAATGCTGAGGAGCTCTGTGTTAGGCAGATGATGAAACAGCATCTGCCTTAACTGCTATCCCCACCCCCACTGAACTAGTAAAATATTTCCATTTCAGTGATGAGATGAAAAGCACAGTGGAGAAAATCACAGGAGAAAAGAAATCCCCAGTTTTCTAAGCAGGGCTTTAGAGGGAAATAGCTGGTATTGCCATATTCAGCACAAAAGAAAATAAAGGAGAATTCTTTTACAAAAGGTTTAAATGAACAAAGACAGTAAAAGCATTTTGGAGGAGCATGCAGCACACAAGTGGGATTTCAAAGCAACACAAAGGACTTATAGATAGATACATCTCTTTCATTATCAAAACTCTTAAACTTGTCTTGCATCTAAAAACAATGACAATGGAAGGATTTACAGACTCAGGAGTCTGAAATCTGAGTCTGGTTTCCATAGATTTCAGGTTGTTCAGAAGAAGGTAATTGGACACTACAGTCTCATAGTTGTGCCTAACATTGGCTCTATATCATCTGTAGATAATCTGTGTATCTGTATCACGTGTAGATGATAACACTCACTGAAATTCCCTCCAGTGACACACAAGCAATATGCAGCATAGATGTGACAGTGTCACTGCAGGACAGTGGGAATTTACTCATTTCTCTCCTGGTTCAGCACTAGAAGCATAAAAGATCCTGACCTTTTCTTTAAACAGTGTCCTGGATACTGGGTTTTGACTCTGCTCGCTTCATGTAAAATATGCCTTCTTTTTAACAAATTCTGACTAAAATAATTTTAAACACTTTTCCCAAATACTCCTTCTTTTTCACTCTCTCCAAATATTCAGTTCTCATATATTACAGCCAACACCTTACTGGATATAAAAATCCATCATTGAATTTGAAGTGAAATCAAAAGAGCTTAAATTGCTCAGAGTCTTGGGAGGCCCCAGCCCCATCTGCAGCAGGAATGTGTTGTAGTCAATGATCTGCGTGGTACTGGGATAACCAGAGAGGGTTCTGGCCCCTGCTGCATGATCCTTTCATCGTCAATCTACCCATTTGCCTTCCCTGGTTGTTAGCACTACCCCTTCACCACTCCCCCAGAGCTTCCCTATTGGTCCCCGTTCCCCTAATCCCACCTCCTCCTGAGCCTGGGAAAAACCCAACATTCTTTTTGTTGCACTGTATTTGCTTGGAGATTCTGAGGAGCACAGGTGAATAAACCCATGCTCTTCCAGGATGAATAGCAGTACCCTTCTTGACTCCTCAACTACTGACTTACCCTGCCTGAGCTCTGTGGGCACACGTGGGACCCCACGGAGCCAGGCCAGAAAGGGACTAAAGTAATAGGAATGCCTTCAAGGATTCAGCCTCTGATTAGTTCCGTGGCTCAGTGGATGGATCCAAGCTTCACATTGCAGAGTTTTGGAATACCCAGGTCACTGAGCCCAGAAATCCTTACGGTCAACAGTGGGATCTCCCCACAGATTTTTTGCTACAAGGTTTTTGCTGCAATCCCCTTCCCCTACCGTAGGTACAGCGTCCAGTGTGTGGTCACTCCACTGCAGCACTGTGTGTAAGGGACCTACAGACCAAAATTACCAGTAATAAGTGAATTACTGTGCCGGTGCTTTTAGAGCTGAGAAAATGGATGACTGCAAAGCATGTTTCTTTTTCTTGCAACGTTTTGGCAGAATTCTTAGCACAGAAAAGGCATCATTCCCAAAAGTGATCAGAAGGGGCAACTGCTATCCATCATTTATCCTTCATGGTTAGCACAATATTTTGGGCTTTGTCACAGAGTGGCAAGCTCTCTTGGCATTGCAGATGTTGTTTAGATCTTCTCCCTAGTGCATGTAACACTGCAGAACCCCTGTCGCTGTTCGTAGAACGGACACGTAGAAAGAATCACTGACTCCTGAAGGGTTTTGACGGAGAATCCGCAACTTTACTAATTCTTCAGAGGGTTTTTATAACATAGATCGTCCATGAGTCAGGTGTCATACCCCCATTGGCTCTGAGGGCTAAACCCGCCCGAAGGGGCAGAGCTGACACCCTGGCATGTAGTAGAAGATTGTTTACCTAACAGAAAAACTTCT
This sequence comes from Rhipidura dahli, assembly GCA_013399225.1. NCBI lineage: Eukaryota > Metazoa > Chordata > Aves > Passeriformes > Rhipiduridae > Rhipidura > Rhipidura dahli. Next base: position 71,560 of record VXAC01000499.1, read on the forward strand.
ATCTGAGAAAAACAAGTTACTGATACAAGGGATTTAGAAAACAGTAATATTGTTTAGGCTAACATCTGTGAGAAAGAAAAGATTCTCACAAGCAGTAGAGAGCTAAGATTTTTCATGGCTAAAAGTTTCTCAGCACCAACAAACCCCCACTTCCAAATGTTCGCATATTACAGATGTAATATAGAAGAACAGTAAATATTAATGTGAGGGAGCCCTGACTGTATCCCCTGCTCCTCTGGGGGAGTTTCCAAAGCCTTTCTCTACCCTTGAATGTTTTATCCTGCTGGGTGATGGTATCTCAGTGAGGTGCTTTGTACCATTCGATAGAGGAAGGAATTTCACCCCAGAGGAAAGCAGCCATTGATATCAGACAAAGTAGGGGACAGGTTTGTAGCTTCACCTGCTTTAGCAGCTACAAACATCACAAGGAGAATACATGAAGGGAGATGTTTGTATGCCTATGAATGGTGAAACAAAGCAGAAAGCCACATTTGTAAGAATTTTTTGCTGTAAGTAGAAAAATGTTTTTAATAACTGGTTACTGAACATACCTATCTGATCACTATTTATAATTTCAAAACACCATCCTGGTTATACCCTGCACAATCTGCTCAGCAGCCTTCTCAAAGCAGCCACAATTTTCTCAGTCAGGAGAAATGGGAACATGCCAATTTATTTACCAGTGTGCTAAAACCTTTACTGCAACCAAATTGCATCTACCCATCAGAGTTGCTGGAGTTACAGGAAGTACAGGATAGTGTCAGGGAAGAAATTGTGTCCTTAGGAAAAAGTTACAGAAGAGATCTTGCTGGAAACAGGTGAGCAGCATGGATAATATGAATCCTCCTGAAATGTCAGCAGGTTGAGGGGGGGCTCTTGGACCAATGCTGGGACAGTTCAGGCCTCTCTTGCCATTTCAATGTTACCACAACAATTCCTGTAAGTTTCTAAATTGAAAAAATAATGAGCAGTACATTGAAATTAATCATAGGCTTGTTCTGGGAAAACAGGTTGCCAAAATGAAAAGGACTTTTAAGGGATCACATTTTTGACATAGTACTGACTAATAGGAAGTATTTATGTTTGCTTGCTCTGTCTCCAGCCTAATCAGACCAGCACCACTTGCAAAACATATTTACTCTAGTTGGCTTCCAGCTGGCAAATGTGTGTGCAGCTCAAGTCAGAGGAAAAAGAAGAAAATAATGGCCCTCACTCTGGTCTTCACAGGTTTCAGGAGAGGGATGGTTCCAAGTTTTAGGAGATCACAGTTCAAATCCATACCAAGACGCACAGAGACCTGGGTGAGTGGGGTGAGCCCATGTGGAGCTCTGTTTCCCCCACCTTTCCTAAGCTGTGCCTATGCAGAGAGCAGCTGCTGTAGGGCCCTGCCCAGCTGTGCTTGTGCAAAGGAGCTCTAACCTTGGCATGGTCTTGGAGGATTGGATGTCTGTGTGACCCACCCCACCTTCCTCACCTGTGAATGAAATTCCCAGCAGAGCTGATGTTTATATTTTATTTTATTTTATTTTGTTTCCCATAACTGCTGCTAAGGCTGGTTTTATCAAGTACCTTCTAGTCTAGTACCTTCTTCTAATAAGATACTGTTGTCATTCATGAAGGAAAACCAGATGCGCAGCAGATGAAGCTGTCCAGGAGGGCTCTGGTGATAGCACTGCAGATGTGCTTAGATGTGATAAATTCATTATACCAGTGCTGAGCAAGGCAGCAGATGTGCCAATCTCCCAGCTCAGGTTTGGATACTGCATCCCTGAGACCTTTAATCCTCATTTTCTCTGCCAGTTTTAGCTCTGAGTTTAGCCTGTTACCAGGCTGAGGGCTATCTGGCATAAACAGCAGCCTCAGCTTCCCCACCAAGGACAGAGGGTGAAGAGCAGACAGGCTATTGCCATGTTCCAACAGTGAAAATATTCCTGTTTCCCTGATGGCAGCCCTGAGATAGTTTGTTTTTGCCTCCATGTTGGGCTGGAAGTCAGTTTGTATGACTGTAAGGACCAGCTTACTGAAGAAAAACAGTTATTGTGATGATTTTATTTAAGTGTTCCTAAGTGACATTTCATACAAAATATAAATTACCTTGCCCACTGATTCCCTGACTAATACCTCTTCTAGCTTTTTTATTGAACAGCTGTAAATACATCACTTGGTATTGTACGTGTTAAGTGTGCCTAGAGATCTTTCTTCCAGCAGTATTTCATCTTGCAAAAAAGTGAAATATTGACCAACTGTGTAGTCTTTGAGGTAAGATGGGTAAACCCATCACTTATAGGAGCAGCAGTCTCATAAAAATGTAGATGTTTCAGAATGATCATGCTGCCTTGGCTCAGTTTTCAAGGATACCTGTCTGCCCATGATTTTTATTGTGGCTGAAGCTTATAGCGTGATGGACACCAAGGTTATTTGCTAGTTTGTTTTAGGACAGTGTGTCATGGTGCAACCTCACACAGCCTCTTGTTCACTCCCTCCAGTGGGATGGCGGAGAGAATAGGAAGGGTAAATCTGAGAAAACTTCTGGGTTGAGATAAAGACAGTTGACCAGGTAAAGCAAAAGTTGCACATTCAGCAAAAGGAAAACAAGGGGTTCATCTTTCCCCAGGGCAGGCAGGTGTTCAGCCATCCCCAGGACAGCAGGGCTCCATCACACATAACAGTGACTTGGGAAGACAAACACCATCACTCTGAACATCCCCACTTCCTTCTTCTTCCCCAGCTTTATTCCAGGAACATGATGCCACATTGTCTGGGAATCCCTTTGGTCACTTGGGGTCAGCTGTTCTGTCTCTGTCCTCTCCCAACTCCTTGTGCACCCCCAGCCCTCTCACTGGTGGGGTGGGGTGAGAAGCAGAAAAAGCCTTGACTCTGCCTAGCAGTAACAAAATCATCCCTGAATTATAAAACATTATTTCCAGCACAAATCCAAACCGCAGCCCCGTACCAGCTACTGTGGAGAAAATTAACTCTACACCAGCCAAGCCAGCACACAGTGGTAAAATTAAACATAATAAATACTGTGCTGGTGAGTTGTGGCATTTAGACTCGAGTCAAATTTGAAAAAGGATCTCAACAGGTCACATCATGCCTTTGGAGTTTCGCCTAGTAAGGATTTCTAGCCCCAAGAGCTGCCCCTTGACCCCTCCCTGACAGGGCTGCATTCACTCATTTCTCAGCAGTGAGATAGATGACTGTGCTGCATATTTCCTTCCCCTAAACACCTGGAGAAGGATTTTCTCACAGAGAAACTTAAACACAGAACCTCCAATTTAACTTGTGCTTAAAGGAGTCCCAGGATGCATGACACTTGCTGGGATCAAAGCACCAGCAGGATACTGACTCCATCTCCCTTCGGATTTGGCTACTGCTCTGTCACTTGGGATTTCCTAAACACAGCACTGTGATGTGGTTGCTTTGCATGCTCCATCTCTATGTACTTGCTGGCCTGGAAAAGCCCTCTAATACAGATTCATTGAACTAACCACCAGACACCAGCAGACTCCTGAATACAGGGAATCGTGAAAGCCATGAGGGAATTTCATGTTCTTCATCATTAGATGAAGAAGATTAAGTTGAGTTGCCTATTTAGATGGATAACATATGGGGTGACACATACAACCCTATGGTAGTCCCCCCCTGACAATGTCACATTCATGAAGTCACAGATTATTTTGCCTTTTTGTCTTATACTAGTCCTAAGCATAGGAAGAAGAAGAAGAATGTCTGTCTTGCACATCACTCGCTATTAGGCAGTGTCTGGTTACATCACATCAACTGATGTAACATTAACCAATGGAAGCAGATAAAATGTGACACAAATGTCACAGTGAATCAAATTTTAACGGAGTTGGCAGCTTTTACACCACAGATGAAAAATACCAAGTTCAACCATACCTGTAGGTACTCAGGATCAAGCAATGCTAGTCACTAAATGCAAGCCACATAATCTCATGGTGCATCTCTAACCTATAAAATGGTCATTTTTACTCACTGTTATGTTCCAATTCCTTCCCAAAAGTCATAAAAAAACATGATGAGGACTAACTAGGACAAAGCATGCATCAGCAGGGAATTCATCTACTGAAAAATGGATAGAACTTAGAGCCTGTCTCAAAAAACCCACCAAAATCAATAACAACTTTTCTACTGATTCAAAGAGGAATTGGATCAAGGTGTCCATGCCTCAATAAATATTTTTACTGTACAACTAATTTCCCATTAGAAGGAAAAGTACAGGGGTGTTTTGTAGGCCAGTGGGAAAAAAGCAGAGCAAATTTTATGGAACAGAGCAGACATTACAAAGGGGAAGCAGCACTTGGGTGATGTATCAAGTGATAATATCATGTTGGATCTTTCGATGTTCTCAATGTTTTCCACTCATACAGAAGTTTTACACTGAGGAAAGATCAAGGCTGATGCTTGCAACATGACTCCTGTCCATGTGCCTCCAAGCTACAGCTGGCAGAGAAAACATGGCATTAGGGCATCAGAGAGACCACTGGGCCCTTGCCCCCTCCTTACCCAGCTTCTGGAGCAGAAAACAGCCCCAGGAACTTCAGAGCTCCTGTACCTGTGGCTTCTAAACCAGTCTTTCCAGGGCCACATCATGCAGGAGATACAGAGAATCTTGACAGACCTCTGCAGGGATCCTCCTTAGCCACAGCTGCAGCTCGTATCAATTACTCCTAGCAACCTGAGGGTGTTTCATGCAGTGCATTCGTGGGATTCTGCCTTTACAGCAGATGATTGTCAGGAAACTCTTGTGTCACACCAGTAAGGTAATGGCTCTGATAACACGGTTAGTAACTTTTGTTGCAAACAGAAGACAAGTCAAAACTACAGAATCGCATCCTGACAAAGGAAAGAAAAGAGAAAATGGCCAGCATCATCACTGCCTGCAGTCTTCACACATCACCTGCTCACCAGCACACTGCCTGCACACTGCAGCAATGAGCTGCAGCAGGGTGGGGAGGGCATGAGCTGGCAGAGGAATTCTGCTACCCAAAATACATCACCTAGATTCCTCACATGCTGATTTTCCTTCTCTCACCATATCATTTATACATCAGAAAAATTTCCCTTCCCTGGTCTGCATGTCTTAAGGTGAAAGGAAAAGGACAGGTATCCCTGCAGGGATTGGGATGCTGAGCAGTGTCTGTCAGGGGTAGCAGGAATTAAAAGGACACTGTCCAGATCATGTGGTATAAACTTTCATAACCTCCTCCTTGGCTTTGTATCCACCACATAACAATGCTTCAGAAGAGGAGTTGTGTTTAGCACCCTTTGCATACCAGATTTTGCTGAGCCCTGCTGCTCATTTTGCTATTGATTTTCCCTTTCCACTTGACAAGAGCAAAGGGTCATCTCTTGCTTCTTCTTTTTCTAAAAGCTCTAATAGCACCACTCCTCAGCCCAGTTCTGGAGAAAGAGAGCACATGCAGGGAGATGCTGGGGGCAGGGGTGTCAGCTGGTAATTGTTGATTGTTGACTAAGATTTTCAGTATATTAGACAACATACCTGTGCTCCCCACAGTAGCTGCTGTCAAGGCCAGGTGGCACTGAACAGAGATCCCACTGTCGAGGCCAGAACTGCCCACTGAGAGTCTGCCTTTTGTATGGAAACTCTGATAAAGGACACTTGAACAAATCAGACATTTTCTCTGAAGAGAAAACATTTCCAGCTTATCTTCTTGATCTTTCAGATTGTTATTCACTGTGTGCACTGGAGGAGTGCCTGCAGATGGACCCATTCCCATTAATACCATTATTTATGGTATTAATTCAATAATGTATCCAGCAGCTTACCAGTAGACTAAGACTCAAACTGCAAAACAATTCATCTTCAACACTGTTCATAAGTGAGAAACAGGTTATCTTGAAGCTGGTAACCTTTTAGAAACACCATGGTGACAGATTCTGCCTGACAGGTTTGATATGAATTTTGCCCACTGCATAAATATTGATGGGTTTAATGCTCAGCATTGCAGACTTAATCTTCTTAGCAGATTTGGAGCTGTGCTGACTGCTGGGTCCTCCCTCCTTCCCCAGCGTGGCAGTGATGAGCTCAATGTGCTATTTAGAGTCATTAGCCCTTGAATGGAAAAAGTTAATTGACAAATGTTCACAAATGTTGTGTACTTGACCGTCTCAGAGGAATGGCTCAATTTATATTCTCTCAGCCAAGTGGATTCAGGATCGTTAAGAGCCTCTGACACATTGAAGAAGGTATGGGGAAGGCACACAAGGGAACAAGGACCCTCTGATAGAACTGCTCTCGTCATGGTGGGGGAAACAAGCCAGCCTGGCACTGCCACTGCACTTCCACACTCCCTGCAGGTTCCCAGGAAATCTCTGTGATTGGGATGAGAAAGAAGCAAAGATAAACAGGATTTCAATGTGAGTGTTCTCCGAGAAGGTCTGTCTGTGGGGGCTCAGAATCTATCTCCACCAGCCAGATGTGCAATTTATAACTCCCTTTCTTCAACGTCAAAGCTAATGACATAAAGGACATTCAATATTGAGAACGACCTAACTTTACTGACACTATGAAATATTAAGAAAGCAAGATAGGAAAAGAATATTAAAAAAAAAAAAAGTGTATCAGTTTGCTGGGTTTTGTCTTCTGCACAGCTCCCATTTGCTTATGCCTGGAATTTAGGTAACTTGGCTGCTGTAAGTTTATTCTCACTTTTAAAATAAAGAAAGTTTTAACCTGATTGTTAAAATTAATGACCTGCTCTGCAAATTTTCTATTTTGAACTGGAGCCACTGTCATTCAGCCCTGCCAAGCCAAATTCTTTGACCCAATTTTTAAGAATAAATTTCCTCCTGAAAGCTGAAACAGCCACACAAATCCATATTGTCCAGCCCACTGAAACTGGGATTTTATAATGGAAAAATAGAGAGCCCTCAGTGATAGTGATGCAAATTATTTTTTTTTGCCAAGGCTATTCTGAGGTCAGTACTTACATGGCTTTATGACAAGGGAATTAACTGCACAAAGATCAGGTGATATTAGAATTAAAAAAAACTCACTGGGAAAAATTAGAGACATTCAATAATGTAAGAAGCATAAATGTGCCATTGATTAAAGAGCTGGAATGATATTTTTTACTTTTACACTGACAAATGGATACAAGGGGAAGGAAAGGATTTTATGCTATTAACAAATATTCTTTAAAATATTATGATCAAACCTTTAAAGATCTATTCTATAGAATGAAATATCTGGATATGCTATATTAACTGCCAGTTACCTGCAACCATACAGATCATTTCCCCTTGCCTCTCCTTTCTCTTAAGGCTGCACACCCACGTCAGGGAGTGTATCTCACTGCCACCTCTTGACTGCACCATAAATCAGGTAGTTTTGCTGCTGAGCTACTGTGCTTAAATCAAGCCCTGTGTGTATTAATAAATATAAACTCCATAGGAGCTGGGTGCTGTAATCCATAGGGCTCTGAGGAGGCTGCCATCAGTAACCTGGCAGCAATTGCACCCTGGTACCCAGGATTTTTATTTCTGTTCTTGCACTGGCTAGAGAAAGACTTCTGCTTGCTTCAGTTAATGTAGATTATGCCCCTTTAATCTCTCCTGGTGATATTATCACACACATTTTTTCAGGGGGGATCATGGTAGAGAATACACAGTCAGTCTTTCTACAAGGGCCTAATCTTGAAAACTCCTCACTCAGTGAGACCCTGGGGCACCAGTGCATAGCAAAGTCTGGCTGCACTAAGCCAGCAACAGTGGGAGCATCTCAGGGAAGAGCTGTTTGGTGCCATGTCCCCAAATCTCTTTGAGCAGAGTGAGAGGCAGCAGGACCAGCCCAGGCTGTCAAAGAGCAGCAATCTCTGCTCTTCCAGTACAGCACTTGCTTTAGACATAGCAATAAATACAGTGCCCAAGTCTGGAAGAATGCTGAAGAAATGAGGAATTTGACACCTGGGAATTTGACCCAAGGAGAGAAGAATGGCAGCAGCACCTCAAATACTTGTTGCAGACACCACGTTTTCCTGAGAGCCATTTTCCTCTTTCTGAAGTTGTAAACACACAAAGCAAATTTTGTAATGTGCACATCTCATAAACACAGAGGAAGCACCTTCTGCAGCACATCTTCCCACTCACACATACTGGAATGTGGCAGGATGAGGTGCATGCTATGCTCCAGCTACCCTAAGAACTGCCAAGGAGCCCAGCACAGTCGCCCAAAAATACTACCCAGAATAATTTACCATATAGTTGTGTTCTGCCTTGTTTCTTAGAGGTATTTTTTTCTGCTGGAAGCATACAAATATATTTCATAAAACTGATTTATCTTAAGACTAGAAATTTTGCCACTCCATCATTTCTGTTTGTTTCAGAGAGAGGACCTATCTCTGAATCAAGGCAAAGCAGGGATTTTATTCCCTTTGATTCAAAAATTGAGATCTGTACATTTCAAAGAGAAATATTTAACCATATTCAGATGGGCTAAAACAGTGCTAGAATATCTTGTCTAGATTTAACATTATAGGCAAAAATAGTGAAAAGCTTTTCTTTAATAAAGCTAACAAAGTAAGACAAATTTGAAGGAAAAATAGAACTATGATTTTTTACAGACAGCAGCAAGGATGTACTCATAAATTGAAATAAAGCTAACACCCAATTTACTTGTAGTCTGTCTTTTAAGGGACAAAAACATTTTTGCCTCCAGCTGTAGAGAACAGAATTATTTCCAGTCCATCAAAGAGAAAAACACAATACGGATCTCATCAGCCATATCATCAGTAGCAGCATCAGTGCTTCATGGAAGACCCCACCAGCAGTCCTGAGGACTTACATTTCCTTCAACCACCATTTACCAGTCAGAGAAAAGCTCTTCTGGGGCATGTGGGACTGGCATGATGCTACAGCTGAAATACTGCAGGTGCAGCAGAAGGTCCTGTCAAATCACTATTTTGCTTTCATACAAAGTCTGAGGACATAGCCTGACCACTGCTATCTCCATGGCTTCTCCTTACTCTTTTGGAAAGAGTAGCTTTGGTTTACAACCCTGTGTCGTCTCAACCTTGGGAAATATAAACATATTTGTGCAGAATGGGCCTATTAGCTAAACCTCTGCTGCAGGGCATAGCTCAGGTGATCCACTGAATTTTCTCTGCTTCCCCTCAAAAGCCTCGGGGAAGCCTGAGGAAACTTATATAATGTAAGGGCACCAAGCACTGAACCCAGTCCCTTGATGCTTTGAGTTCAACCACTTCACTTTTAGCCTCATCACCTGGTGAAGAGGATGGAAGTGGTGTTGGCAAAGTTTGCCTTGTAGTGGGGTGAGAGCACGGAGAGGCAGGGGAAGGGTGCAGGGGAATGCTCCAATGCCTAAACAAACTCCTCAGCAACATCCCTGTTGTTCTTCTGGCTCCTCAGGAGCATGGAGCCCTCCCAGGTCTGGGAGTGAAGTGAGACTTGTACAGAAACATTCAGAGAACAAGAGCACTGTCAGGGCAAACCACATGAAAGAGCGAGGAGAGGAGAGGATTTGGGGCATCCAGGTGATCTGGGCTGTGGCTTTGCTTCTCTACCCTTGCTGGAGTAAAGACAGAGTAACCATGAGTATCAGTGGAGAAAAAAACCATGGCAACAGAAACTTAGTTCATACATTATTTTATTGCCATCAAGTATTTGTCGAGTGCCAACTCCCTGGGAAAAATGCATTTTTCATCGGTACTACACAGAAATTAGCATCAGAAGAATTAATGCACTTAACTATCAAAGAACACTGGGAGATTGTGCATGAGACGTGAAGACAACTGTATTTATGTGTCCCTTCAATCTATAGCAAATACCAGCTAACTGGATAAATGTCACTGCAAGTTTGAATCATGACTTGGTGCCATTTTAAATATAACTGAAGCAAGGGCTTTCTTTATTGTCACAAATAAGGACAATTCTCAGTCCAGGATCCAGTTAATAAGAAGTTTATTAATAAAAGAAAGCCAAGGACAAACCTTGAAATAAAAGGAAACAGAAAACCCAGGTCCTGACCATTGCAGGTCAGATTTGCCTGTACGGTGCTAGCCCCACAACAGAGACTTGCAGCACTAGGGCAAAATTACAGCTAGCCTGCAACCCAAAGTATTTATGATAATCTCAAGAATTGAGATAGAGGCCATCTTCCTAGTGCTGGGTTTTTGCCTGGCTAATCCAAGGAGAAAGGCGTCTTGGATCTTGGGACGGGATCTTTTATAGTGTTCTGTCTCCGCCCAGGAACGCCTATACCTGCCCAGTGCCCAACCCCCATAGCTCCTGATGGTTGGTAGTGTTAAATGTTGAGGTCACTCCTTTTCACCAATGGCTCATTCGTTGTCAGGGGTTGGTGTTAAGGTGGGAAATGCCCTCATTAAAATTCAGGGTTGCCATGGAGCCCAGTTGCAGAGGAGCAGTTATAAGCTAAAATTAGAAAGTGACAGTTATGAAGTTGGCTTACAGACAAGCCTCAGAACCCACTTGGATTTCAAATATAATTTGAACACTCATTAAACATATTAAAATAATGTAGAAATTCCATTTTCAACTGTGGACAGTATTAATAACAGAGTATAACGGTACCCATATATAAATAAGGTTGAACAATTGCCATCTCATTAGTTAAAAAGAGGACAATTCCGAAAAGAGACAACTTCAATCACAATAAGGGGCAAGGAACAACTTGAGGGTTTCTTAATAACAGGTAGAACATCTTGAACTCATTAGTCTTAATGACAAAGAACTAGAACCTTTTAATTAGGTAACCTAATTAACTTATCAAGGGGAAGTTTGAATATGCAAAAGCCAATCTACTAACTTTATATATAAAATTTATTTAGCTAATGCTGGAAGTGACATAACAAATACAGGGCACAAGCTCCTTTTTTGTGTTGCAAATCTTTCAGCCTTTAACCTAGAAAAAGGTGAAGGTATTTCCGAAACAGGTCAGGTCATGGGCTAATCTGGCTGGTTTGTACCCAGAGGAGAAGAGGTATGTAGCAGACATGGGACCTTTCAGACCCTTTAGGGCCTTGGGACTTAGGCCATCTCCTCCTCCTCACTTTTCCTCCTCCGTCTAAGCAAGGAGACTCTGCAGCCCACTGGCATTGCTGTGTAAGTGCCTCCCAGCCAGGACAGCATTCATGGACTACATTCAGCCAGACCTCTGCTGTTTCACAAAGCAGCAGCACAGAAAATCTATGGGTAGCTATAGGAGGTCCAGGGGTTTGTGTGCTGGGCTGAGCGCCTCCAAACCCACTCTAATACTCTGTTCCTGGGCTTAACTCCTGCTACCCCACACTCCCAACTTCTCCACATGGCTTTGGTATCTCCCCTCCTTCCATATCACAGCCTGATAATTCGAAGTGCTAGAGAATAAGCAACCAGCTTACCAGGGCATCTCTGGGCTTTTCATTCTTATCTCAACAGAATCTACTTCTTGGTTTTTGGCCCACAGAAAAAGAGAAGTACCTTTTTTCTCCAGCTCAAATTCATTAAATACACAACACACAGGCTACAATTAGGATGACTACAGGTAGCATCATTACATTTCTGTGAATTTTTTAAGGAATATCAATCTCTGCCTTTTTTTTTTTTTAATATACTTTCTTTTTT
>VXAC01000499.1:83227-237942 GCA_013399225.1 Rhipidura dahli
TTTTTTTTTTACTTTTTCATTTACTGCTTCACCAACAAACAGGACTGTCTACTGTCAGATATGCACTGCAGAACTAAGTCCTGGGTTTGCTTTCAGGACCTACAGAGACTTTAGGAAACTTGGGGTTTTCTATCTGAAGCAACTGCCCATTCATATGGTTCTAGAAGATGTTTTTTTCAAACCTGGCCCCAGACTTCCCCCTCTGTTGCAGTCGCTCAGACTGCCTGCGGCGTGAGGGGTTCAGAATGGGTGGACTACCCCGCATCGGAATCTGCCTCTGAGGATGGCGTGATTTGAAATTTCCTTCAGCTATTCTGCTATTAGCTAGCTTAAGACTCATCCCTACCCTGGGGATGCCTCATTGGCCCTACGCCATTTACTGCCAGGGTTGATTGGCTATCTCTGTTACACCTCTCTCCATCTCTCTCTCTGTAACTTTTCAGTTTGTACACAGGAGAACAAAGGGTGTCTTCTGCCCAGCTCCCTTCGGGACTCCTTGCCCCCGGGGGCAGAGAGAATACTCCTGGAATAAAGCTGCAGGATTCCACCCTCTCGTCTTTTGTCATCGCCTAACTGCTGGTTAACCCTGCCTGCTCAGACGACTCCCCAAGCCCCAGCTTCGGTGCTGCAGCCCCTGTAACTGTGTGCTGCGGGAGCAGTGCGGGCTCCGAGCCCGAGAGAAGCTACTCGGGGTTGGATCGGAACCAGGCTGAGCAGCCGCGGCACCCCTCCAAATGATTAAACACTGTTTGTTTACACTGAAGGGAGTATAGCTGATATTCATTCTGTGTCTTAGCCTGTAAGCTGGTAACAAACTTATCACTTTACTCAGCCTCATGATTTTAACAGGGAACATTATTTAATACCACGTGCAAATTGGCATCTTAACTATGAGAAAAATAGCAACTGATTCATTATTCAGCTCATGGGAGGAATTACCTTCATCACTGTGTGATTCATTTTGATTCATCCCACACCTGGAATCATGGAGGAATAATTAAAAACCAACTCAATATATTGTAAGCTGTAAGTGGGAAAGCATGTGCTTAGTACATATTGCTGGTGGACAAAAGCAAAGTGTGGAGCTATCTCGTTGCAGAGGAGCAATATTGCAAAGATGGAAACATAGTTACAGAAATAGATGATTTTCCCGCACCCATGTTCACTGTGGAAAGCTGACTCTCAGAGGACAAGGTAGAAAGAGAAATGAGTTAGAGAAAAAGCATAAAAATTAATTGTAGGCAAAGCAAGATCTATGCAGGGAAGGAGTGACAAAAATGGAACTGCTACATATAGTGATGAGACAAATAGGATGGGACATGATAGAGCATCCTAAAACAATGCAAAGCCTGGTGCATGCCTGCTTTCACATGAGACAAGCAGAGGACAGGTGACAAAAAGGGAAAGCGCACAAGTTGGAAGAAAATATGAGGGGAAAGGAGTTAGGAAAGCAGCAACACAAAGCTGATACTCCAGGATTCAGTAACACTGAAAGATAGGGATAATGAGAAACCTAGCCAGGAAAATAACTCAAAGACCAGAAGGATTCAGGTCCCCTGATGGGGTGGGGTAGTAGGGGTGACTTTGTAGACAAATTGGGGCGTATTCATCTGCCACAAAACACTGTTTCTTTCAGGATCCTGCTATGGCCTAGACAAAGGGCTTCATGAGAAAATAAGATAGTGGATATTGTTCCCGTGGCATAGCTTTGGCATGTCCAGAAACAGGGGGGTTTCTAACACTGACCTAGCACAGACTAGAAAGCCCTGCTGTGGTGTCGGAGGAACACAGGTAGGGCAGCCCTGCAGACCAGGACCAGGTTATGGATTCACCAAGTAGACACTCTGAAACACAGTAATTGCCATCTGGGCTGCATTATTGCAGTATGAGGGTTTTAATGGAGAGTTAAGAGCAGTGTCAACCTTTAAATACCCTCTGTATTTTAAGGCTGTACTAGAAAATTTTACACCAATTATTTACTAGCATTATAAGTGAGTCATTATCATTCATGAATTCTCTAACAGTCAATTTGTTTCTCTGCCCAGAGCCTTGAAGTGCCTATTTCACAATTTCTTAGAGATGTAACCATAGGAACTAAGTGGTTGCCAACATAAACCCTCACAATTAACAACAATAAGTTTTCACCCTATTGAGTGATAGTGAAATGTATACAGAGCTGATGAAATTCACTTCAAGGGCCATGGGACACAGAAGGCAGAGGCACATCGACTGGCTGTGCAACACTCACATGCTGCCTAAGTGAGTGCATTGTCCCAGCTGTGCATTTTTGAAACTCTCACACAGAGAAGCATGCTGTGAAATGGAAGACCAAGAAGGCAGATTTTCTGCCCTGGAAAGCAGAGATCCCTCTGAGCTGTAATAGAGAGCAAAGACAGTGCCCTTGACCCACTCCCTGAGCATTGCAAAGGAATGGGAAAGGGCAATGGAGAGGGGCCACAATTCCCCAGGTACACCAGGAAAGCAGCAGCACTGGTGGAGGGCCATACTCACACTATTTGGAGCAGCCCCCAGAGCTCCCTCCCTGCAGTGGAGCACCCACCTTGGATGAGGTGTTTGGCTGTAGAGGCCTCCTGCACCTAAGTATCTTCTGTGGAGATCCTTCCTGTCCCTTTCACACTGGGAGGAATAATTTGTCTCTGTTCCCCTCTGAAGAGGAGGGTTTGTTTTTTTCCTTAAGCATTTATTGCTGGAGGATAGACAGCTCCACTGCAGATGATCATCCTTATATGGGTGTCTGACTTCCAAGCAATAACATGGCTTTTCCTAAGAAAGGTTCAGAAATACTGCATCCCTTGAGGTGATTATTTTATATGCTTAAATACCAGGCAATGCACAAATCCTTTTGCTCTTGCTTGCCTGTGCAAGGCACAAGACCTTCTTGCAGGGGAAAGTGTTGAGTAATACCTGAAAGCAAACTGCTTTCTTGCCAAGGAGGGCATATTCATCAGGAGTTTTTGACATCTGTAGTAACAGGCTTGGAGGACGTTTTGAATGACATTGTCATTTACTGCTGCAAGAGAAATATCCAGATGACTTTTCCTACAGCATGTTATTGCAGTAATTAGAATATGGAAATTAGAGGCATCCTTGCAAATGGTTTGGGACTTCATGAGGTGTTTCTATCATAAGAAGATACAAGACTTTCCTTTTTCTGAAATTCTTCCCAGAGTGATGCTCTGGAAGAAGATCATGAGTGTGCTCCAGCTTCAGAGAAGAAAACAGCTATTTGCCCACAAGAGAGTGAAGAACACAAGAACAGTTGCCTGGGACCTCACCAAATGGGTACAGAGCCCTTATGCTGCCTGGGAGATGTTTAGGGAGAGGGGGCAGGGAAATGTAAGCAGCATGTGAGGGGCTGCAGGTACATCTCCAATCTGGCAGTGTACAGGGAGCGAGGGGATGCCAGAGCCAATGGGATCAACCCTGCAAAGGAATTGATCTGAGAGTTTGTCATTTAAGTCTTTGTGAACGAAAACATCTAGAAAGGGGCACAGCAATAGCTTTCTTTTTTCCTTGGGGAGCTCTGCTACAGAAGAATGAAGTGCTTCAAGAGGAGTAGTATAGGCAGGGTACACTTCTGCACGCACACACATCCATTTCTAGCTGAGCTCTCTGTATACAAATCTTTGCATTAAGTGATGCCTTGCTGATTTTTGCCTTTTTTCTTTTATATATTCTCTGTATTGTTTACAAATATATTTCTAGCTCTGTAGCCTATTATTGTATTCATAGCTAGTTTTCCCAGTACTTCTCCCTGCCCTGATATGCAGAAAGACAAAACATATTCCAAAGCCCCTGTCCTATCTTGGCTCTCCCTGGGAACCAAGGCCAAAAAGCAGATCTTTGAGACACATTTTCATCAACAGGTTCAGTTTCCATCTGAGGGAGGAGGATTTAGAAGGGACTTGAACTGGGAGGGAATTGCATCACCACTTGTGCTCCTAATTGGTGATCTTTGTCAATTATGCTAATTTACTAAATTTATAAAACTGTATGCACCCCTGTGGGGGGTGGGCTTTTGTGGACATTTTCCAAATTTGCCCCTGGAGGCCTCCAGTAAAGAGCAGGCTTTATATTACCTCCTATACTAATATTATCTCAAAAGTGTGTGTTGTTTCATTTCTAGGTTTCTGAAGCATCATAAGAAGCCCCATTTTGCTTCTGCAGTGCAGTAATCCTACCAATTAAGAAACATATCTGAATATTTTATGCCATTAAGTAAACTGTACTGAACCTTTAATCAGGTTTTCAGTTATCTCAGTCATCAGAAACACTCAGAATCCTCTGTGTTTAAATGTATCTGTCTTCAGCTTGGTACAGATACAGAGTTCCTGGCAGATAACTGTCACACCAGATAATAAGCTCCTGCTGCTTGATAAACCACATGGAAGAAGATGCACATTTGAATTTCTATTCCCTTGGCTTTAATGAGATGCTATCAGCTCAAGTTTGGCCCCATATTTAAATGTCATTAAGAGAAGTTCTGTGCAATCATAACAACAATAAAAACAATAAAAGTAATTTTCAGCATTATTTCTACTGGAAATAGGCTTTTCTTGCAAACACATATTTCTTTGCAGTCTTCATGTGGCATTGTGTTGGCAGATAAGAAATCACACCCAGTGAGGATGGGACTGAGAGATCCCTCAGGGTGACCGAGAACCTGGTCACCTCGGAGGGGCCAGGTATGCCCCCCAGGCAGGGATGCAGCCTGTGACATGTGGCAGCCATGTCCCCCTCCAAAGCACTGGTGCCAGTGCATGGCATGATGCTGTGCAGTTATATTTGACATTGACACTGTGATGTGGCCACCAAACCACACAGGCAGAAGAGGTTTGGAGACTGAGATGTCCCATTTACAGAGGTTTGAGCTCCATCACGCCCCAGCAGCACACAGGTCACCATCCATTCATTTCCAACAGCAGCTTCTTTCCACAGAGGCAAAAGGGTCAGACCAGTCAGATTTGGTGTTTCTTCTCTCTTTCTCTGCTTCATATGCTGCTGAATTCCAGCGTGTCCAGTGCCCCATCCCAATCCTGGTGACCTCTGAAGATTTTAAGATCCCGAAAACTAATTTTCTCCTTCATATTCCAGCAGGAATGACTTGGAAAATAATAATTTGGCCATATATATATATTTATATCCCATCATATTATATTCTAAACAACTGCCTTAAGGTACAGGAAACCACATTAAAATGCATGCAAACTGAGTTAACAAATGTCAGCCAGAGGTCTCAAATACAAACTGTGCTTCTCAGCCCCCAAGCTAGAAGTCTGAATAAACAGATGTTCCTTGCACTGTACCCTGAAGGTTAAACTTAACCTTTGTTAGACAAACAAGGGACACTGATATTCTTTTCTAAATAAGAAAGGTTGATGGCATATATATTCAAGGCTTAGACCATTTAACATATTTTAGGTTAAGGGTTTTAGCAGAGAAATATAAGTTACAACATATCTAGGAGAGTAGAAGCAGACAGACTATGCACAATAAATTAATAGATTAAGAGTTCAGAGGCATCCACTGAGAGGCAGCAGCTCCTATAAGTTTCAATACTTAATTGCAGCTAGGGGTCCACCTCAGCTGGAGGGATGGTCTCCAGGTCACCTCCAAGGAATGGCTCCTCTCTTACCATCTGTTCCTGGCAGGTTTTCAGGTCCACTCAGAGCAAGACCCAGGTTTTACTCTTTCTTACCAGTGAGTTAGGACTTGAGATCTAGATGTGAGTAATTCCACCAGAGAAAAATTTTGTCAGAAACACTGTTATCCATAAGAAGGAAAGGCCTAAAGTCTAATGCTCACAAAGAGACTTAACCAAAAAGTCCAGAAAGACCTATAAGAAAAACTGTGAAACAATTTCCCAAGAACATAAAAACAGAAGAGAAAGTTGGGGAGAACCCTAGTCACCATGTTGGTTTTTTCCCTGGAAACAGGAAAACTAAATATACTGAAAGACCATTTGTTTCCTCACAGGTTGGTCAGCAGATCTACTTTTTCTTGTACTCTTTTTGGGCTTTGCAATATGAAATCAAGGCACATGTTCCTCCTCACTTTTTTGCAATCTCCATTGATTCATATTCCTCTAGGCTGTACTGCCTTTTCCTGCCTGTGCTTCTATTCTGCTCTAACCAACCAGGCATGCCTTAATCTGTGGAATTTTTTATCATCTTCTAACTCATGTAGATATCCATCTTTCTGGCTCAGCAAAAACTAATGTGAATATGAGCAGACAGTGTTCCAGCTATATAGTGCTGTGTGGCAGGAGCTGCCTCTCTCATCTGGTTGCTATAATTTACCCATTTGATTTCACATAATTAAGTGAATCCTTTCTCTATCCAAGCCATGCTTATTGATGACGGACATTATATTTAATGTGGTTCCTATACACAGGAACAAGGATTGCCAGAGTTATGTTCCTTCCTGCTTTGCTGAGTTACGCATCACTGACTAATCTAGAATGACTCTCGAGGATCCCTGTTATTCAACAGACCACAATCAACAGACCTGCTTAATGGTTTGCCATGTTGTTTCAAGAATAATGGGTTCAGGTGATGAGACAATGCCTTGTAAACTGTCTGCAATGAGATACGTTTTATTAGGAAAGTACAGAACTATGAATGTTGATCATCTAATTAAATTTCAGGCTAAGCTTGCTGCAATTTGATTTACTGATGTGTTCTGAGTGACTCAGAAACATTTTGAAATAAGAGGCTTGTATGACAACTGTGCACATTGATACAGAAAATAAAGGCCTTTTCCATGCCAGTTGGAAATAAACCCACATTTATTTAAATTAAAGATATTAATTATTTATGGCACTTCTGTAACACAAAGATGCTGATGGAGATACTATCATAACAGAGAATATAAAAGCAGAAATTAAACGTGTCTTAACGGCCAATAATCCTGCAAGATGTCTAAAGAAAGAGTACCTTTTTTACTATAGCAGGCTCTTCCTCCCAACACACAGTGGATATGAGATTTTCTATATTTAATCTCAAAATTAACTAGAATACCTTAATATCCTCATATCAAATATTTTCATTCTAAAGCTGGATCTTTATTAATGTTATCATACAGAGAAGATATCTGTTGATTACATCCAGCCAGATATGCCCATTTTCATCATAAGATTTATAGCAGTTTTATTCCTCCCACTGAAAAGTCAGCATTTTACAAGATTTAAAGAATAAAAAAAAAAAGAAAAGAAAGAAGAAATTGAAAACAATTAAACAACACAAATTTCATAGCCATTTTCCATGGGAACAAAGTGTTCTATAGTCAGGGCAATTATTTCTTATAAAGCATAGCTTCCACTGTTCTGTTGTGAGTTGCAGTTAAATAGAGAATTAACTCATGATCTCACTGTTTAACCATCTTGTAAATAGTCTAAATACAGGACATTAGATCTGGATAAGAAATCTCTGCAAAAATGTTCATTGGTATTTAGTGCAAATCAGAGCAAACTCCATTTTGTAGACTGTTGTTGTTGGTTTTGCTGAGGGCACCTGTCCCACCCTCAGGAGCTCCCCTGGGGTCCTGGCCAGCCCAGCTCTGGGAAGGCTGTGCCGGATCCCCGGGTCTTGAGCTCTGTTCCAGGAGCCGCGGTGGCAGCTGCTATAAGGTTATCAGATCACGGGTCACTGCCGTTTAAAACAAATAACTTTATTCCTCGCAGGAGGAGAACGAGGTGCCAACCGTGAGGGGCAAACGGCGAATGACTCCGGCTCCCCTTCCACGGGTCCCTCGGGACCTCGGTCAGGGAGCTGGGCCAGTGGCTGATTAGGGAACAGTCACCTGGCCAGCAGGGCCAGCGGGGGAGGAGCCGAGACAAACATGGAATGTGGGGAACGTGAGACCTCCAGCCTGATGCATATTCATCCAGCCTTGTGCTGAATCTTATCAGCGAACCGGGACAAACCTCGGGTGCTGGAGGCAAAAACCCCCTTCGCCCCTCAGATGCTGGCACTGCTACAGTAGACAACAACATCAGAGCTCTGTTCCTCACAAATTATCTGAAACAGTAGATACTTTTGCCAAATGGTGGCATTTTGGCTGCCTTGAGTGAAAGATGAGGGAGCATGGCTGAGGTAAAGTGTACTTAAATACTGGCTAAAGTCAGTAGCTGGGCCTTGGAAGATCAAACCAGAATCCATGGGAAAGGGTGTGAACTTCACATCCCTGCTTCAGAGATCCACTGCTAGGGTTGTGTCATTGCAATTGTAAGCTGCCCCCGCAGCCATGAATGAAAGAAAGAAAATTATATCCTAGAGATGTAGCACTTGCTGCATGTGTAGCATTAATGATGGTTTCATCCCAGCTTATCCCATCCATAGCAGGGCATAATTTCATTAATACCCTTTTAAAATACAACTAGACTCTCAGGGAATACTTTCAGGGGAGGGAATCAGTCCACTGGTGGCTACAAAAAGACAGAGCTGTTGTTCAGGAGCACAGCAGCCAAACATCATTTCCAGAGGAGCTCTTAACTGACTGCACTTGTGAAAGACGCATCAAAATGTCCCAAAATGAGCACGCTGTCACTTTTTAAATTTGCTGACAGTTTGCCCCCAGGTAAACCTCCAGAACATGAATAGTTTTTCTTGGCCAGCACAACCAATATGGACTTAGTATCTTTCTTTTCTAAATAAGAGGAACATTTAAAACAGCTGCTGGGTAGAAAATTAACCAAGTGAACTCTCCAATTTGTCTGTCCCTCTCTGTCTCCCTCATAAATTTTTTATGGAAATTGAAGACTAATTCTGTCTTTCTGCTTGTAATCACATTCAAAACTTGCTCGTGACTTGTATTCATGACTTGCTCATGAGTAACCTGCTTTTGAGCATTGCCATTTTCTGCAGTAACTTTGCAGACACCCACATTTGGGGTGGTCTGAATGTTCACACAGCTTGCAGTTGCCAACACAATTTTTATTCCTTGCTGGTTTTGTCATTTTATACTATCCCTTCCATTTTGAAAGCTATCAGGGTGAACAGGAAACTCATCAAGCCAAAGTCAGAAGCCGTAAGAAACTATTCACCACACTGCAAAACCCTGGTAAGCAATATCTGATGGCTTTAGTAAAAAAAGTGAATTTACTGATGATATTTTTTTTTTAAACAAGCCCAGCCTGAAAAGCAGATGTGAAATCCCATACTTATTATCCCAATGCAGGGGAAGTCTGATCCAAATTTGTTATTTTGGCTTGAGTAAATGCTATTTGCTCAATTCCTCTGCATACAGAACATAATGGGGGTGAGGTTTTATTTTAAATTTCATCCAGTTACCAAGATGTTAACTTTCCTAGCTGTGTTCAGCATCATAATTACCTGCTTGAACCAGTAATTGGTTGCATTCATACAACAGTAAAATTTGCTCGTTCTGCCCCAGTCAAAAAGGCTCTGGGGAGAAACTGTGAGCAGGTATCCATGTCACCTTCCCAGCAGCTACTGGAATAAAAAGTGGCCAAGGAGAATTTACTTTTAATGGCAATACCATAATTTGTGTGCTCCTGGATGAGGAGAGACAAAAGGCAGTAATGAACCAAGGACCAGAAGCAGCTCTGTGGGACCAGGAGGGGCACAGCTGGGCTAATCATTTTATCCTTTCAGCTGCATTTTGATGGATTAGCAACATAGCTAATTTTTTACCTAAGAGGGAAATGGTGAAGCAAAGTGATAATACTTCATTATTAAGCAAATGCACTCTTATTTCTAGACAGATTTTGGATCACAAAACTAGAAGAGATGAACACAGAACTTCCTTACTATTTTTTTTTTTTTTTGTGTGTGTATATAATTAGTACAAATGTTTTAACACATTCAAATCATGTACCAAAATCAACTATCTCCCAGCATGTAAATGTTTTTCTGACTGTGTGGACAGCACAAACACACTGTCAGGAGAGTTTGTAGCAAAATGGTTTGAACACTTCTACTTAAAACATTGTTCTATACACAAAAAACACATGTATGTATTGCAGAGATCTGGTAATGTATTCAAATGTTCTCTCATGCTTCCTGCAATCACAGTCCCCAGAGCATAATATTTTGGAAGAAGCTAATTTGTTATATCATCTAAAGAAAACAAGCACAGGCTTCCCAGCTCTGCTCACACAACAGCACATAAAACCAGAAAGGATTTCTTTATTCTTAAAGAATGAGCCATGAATTACCGAAAAATAAGCTTTGATCAGCACATAAAAATAAACATCAGAAATATGAGTGAGAGACAATTCTAAATGAGACTTTTATTAGATCTGGGATGGCAAAGGAATAATGAAGCAATATGTGCAAACTAATTCTGTTTGATATGACATGTTGATTTTTGTGTGTTTACAAATAGGGAGGGATTTGCTGAAGACAGATGTCTGTGAGGACATGCAAGTGGGTCAGAATGACAATGTTTCTTCAAGCTGAATTGCACCATTTTTTAACAATTACCTTCTAGAGAAAGTCTAAGGACAAAAACACACCTCTGCCAGCTAAGCAAAACTCTCCTGAAAGTTCTTGTGCAGAATGTACTCTATTTCTGCTTATTTACAGTTTCTTTATTTTGCCAACTACAGTATTTCCGTATCAATCCAGAGCATACTCATTTTAGCTTTAAAACTGGGTCAACACACCCTGAAAATTCACACCAAACTGCAGTTCCCGAGTACAGATAGGCAGAGTTGTCAAAATATTCTCATCATTGAGGAAATTTGCACTTAGAGCAAAACCAACAGCTTGGAAAACACAAGTGCCCAGTGAGCTATCAATTAAGCCTTACATCAGAATAAACTTGTGTAAAGAGGAAACTATTTCCATTTTACCTGGAGAGATTCAGCTATGCTCTGACATATAGAGAAGGACAGCTCAGGAAAGAGTCCACTTGCCTAAAGAAAGGGCATATTCTTGCTGTGCTGTTTGATAAAGTGCTACAGGAAGCTCCTGTACCCTTAGTGGGGTATGATTTAACCTGAGCATTTTCTGAGATTTCAAAGCAGACCCATTCCTCATCAAAATGAAAGAAAAATGCTTCCAGGACATGTTTTCACAAAACCCACAAAGCGTCCCCAGAGCAACCCAACACTTTGTGACTGGGGCAGAAATTTGACTGCTGTACTTTTCACACAAAGCCCCAGTCTCAAGTGAGGCGTAGTGAGGAGATAGAACAGTTCTCCACAACAACCTGGATGTCAGAAAATCCATCTTCCTACAAATACTCCAGAGAGCCTCCTTTTCTGCCAGCTGGGTTACAGCCTTCTTAGGCTGATGAACCCTTTACCTCAGAATAACAAGATGAATCAAAAATACTGAGATATAACTAAAACTGAAGGAAGAATGCAACATATGTAAAATCTTTGAAGTTTCTTTAATTTTCAGGGGCTCAACTTGGATTTTGTGTCTTTTTTTAAGCTTCTCTTACTGCCTCTAATTAAAGAATTCATTTTGTTTGTCTAACAGATATAGAAATGCATTTCATAAAATTGTACCCAAATCACATTTTTTCATTAAATTTATCAAAATTGACATCTGGTAGTTTTTGTCTGATCTTTGGAACAGATTTAAGATAAAAAAACCTATAGAGCACTGTTATTCCAAGTTATGCTTACCAACCTTACCACTCTTCCCAGTTCCATATCAAATACAGACCCAGATGGGAAAATCAGGTTAGTTTTCTCTTCCTGTAGGTATTCACACAGGCCTAAATGGGTAGGAACTAAGTCTTTGGAGGACATGATTCTGAGAGTGCGTGGTTCAGAGGCCAAGATAAACCTTTGAACTAAAGGGAAGGTAGAAATGTATTAAAGACTGTTTCATCACCTCTGGTTCTGGGAGGTGTGTTACTATTTACTGCAAGCTGTGCTCAGATGGAGAAAAGCATCTTCCTCATGATTCATGGCACCAGCAGCTAAAAGGTGGAATTGTTGGCTTCATAGAAGCCAACAAAAAAATTCCCATAAACTTGGGAGATGCCAGATTTTCCTCTGAAACACTAGCTGCATCTTTGCCTTGCTGACATTTTCCTGCTCTAGCATCACTCTTTCCTCTGCTTTTACATGCCATCCTCCTAACTTAATCTTTCCTCCATCTAAGATGTATTTTATGAAGTTGATTTTCAAGGCACCACATTGTCCCATCTGCTGTATATCTTTATCTGCTGCCCTGTCCTTTCACTTCTCTTTTTGCATCTTTTTCAAAGCAACTGAAAAAAATTTAACCTTTTCTGTGCAGCATCTTGCCAGCCAAGGGGCAAGATGCTGCACAGTACCAGGCAGAAATGCTGCACAGACAAGGCAGAAGAAATCAAGATCTACCTCATTTTTCCCATCCAAATACCTTATGACAGTTTTGGTCCTAAGAGGAGTCTGAACTAACAGACATGAAATTTGCTCAAATGTATCTTTTCTGCACTAGTTCTAACTCAATGTTGTTGTACATGGCTCCACTCCCCAACAGCACTGCTACACGTTTCTGGTTGAAAGTCACAGTGCTCTCTCTGAGACTCCAGTGGGATTTAATGAACAGGAAAATACCACTTGTGAAACACCCCATTGCTTTCAGCCTATTGAGTGGGGTAAATGCAAATTGAATGCTGAAGATCATATGATTTTTTAAAAAATGCAATAGATGAACCTAATTTCCAACCAGATACGTTTTCTAGTAAGACACATATTTCCCTTCCAGTTTTGGTGCTGTGTTGCATTTAATAGTATGACACATAGGATGGATAGGTCAGAAGAGTTCAGTCTTAAATTGTAGGAAAAATGATACTGTATGTATTTACCAGTTCTTGTCCATGCTAAACTCTCCACCTTGAGATATGCAATATTTACCAGCTTACACATTTGACATTTCCCCCACTTCGACTGAATGCCCATTCACCTTCTGCTTTGAACTGTTTCAGAGTCTGTAAACAAAGGAAGAGAGAGCTGCTCAGAAAAATAAATTACTTTTTAAAAAACATCACAATAGTGCAAGCATGTTTCTGAGTAACTGGGTTGAGGAAGGGGACAAAAACAGCAAACCATTTAATTAAAACTACCTGGACAAACTGACTTTGCATTACAAATTGGGCCTGTGCTATTCAAAAGCATCAATTTATATTATGTTAGTAGTCAATTCAGGTAGGAGTTAAAAATATTCTATTACAGTTCAATAACAAAATTAAATCAATATTAAATATTATATATAAATATTATTTAAATTATTATTTAATGCAAATATTAAATAATTAAAATCAATAATAGTTAATGGTTAATTAAAATAATCTATTTCATGTTTAAAGGACCTATGTAAAGACAACTTACTTTCAAGACTACAGTATCAATGAGCTATTGTAACATCATTTTTTAGCTGCCCTAAGGGTGATTTCAAAAAGTTAAAACTAAGTTTCTAACCTTACACGGTTACCCATAGGCAGCCCTTTGTTCCCCACTGACTGACATGGCACTGATTTGATTTTCAGGAAACATTCAGCTTTAATTCCTTTTCTCATTAGTAAAGGAAATGAGCTGGCCCATGCACAGCCTTTACAGCTGTTAGTGATGAAGCTGGCAGGAAAATTCAGATTGAGTCCTCTTTTCCCAAACCTCAGAGCATCCTGGTGTATCTGTGCTCCAGAAACCCCTGCCCTGATCTGCACTGGAGTGAGGCAGGCATGTCTCAGGTGATGGGTTACCTGTTGCTTTTCATCTCACTGGGGGCCGCCTCTCCGGTCCTCAGTAGCTCTCCCTGGAGTCCTGGCCAGCCTCATTTGGTGAAAGGCGGTTCCGAACTCCTGGGTCTCTTGAGCTCTGTTCCTGGAGCAGCGGTGGCAGCTGCTATAAGGTTAACAGATGGACGGGTCACTCTGCCTTTTAAAATAAATAAATTTTATTCCTCACAGAGGAAGAACAAAGTGCAAACCAGAAGGGAAAATGCCAAATAACCCCCATAATAATGCCCTCCTCCCTCACCCAGGTCACTTACGCCCTCGGTCAGGGAGATGGGCCAATGGCTTATTGGGGAAGAGTCACCTGGCCAATGCAGAGCCAGCAGGGGAGGAGCGGAGAACATGGACTTTTGGAAACTTGAGACCTCCAGTCTGATGCATATTCATCCAGGCTTATGCATAGGCATTACCTAACCCGGGAAATCCCGGATGCCGGAGGTACAACCCCCTGCCGCTCCTCTAATGCAGGCACTGCTACAGTTACCCTTCCCCACCTCCTTTTTCAATTCCTGTCAGATAAAAACCCCCTTCACAGACTCTCCTGCCTCAAGTGCTCACTCATCAGGCTCCTGTCTCTTGTACATGGCTCTGCAACAGATACAGAAACTGCCTCCTGCCAAAGGAAAAAAATGCAAGAATGTGGAACAGCTATGCTGTGGATTTTTTAATAATTTGCTGGCAATTAATGGCAAATTAAGAACAGAGATTAGCTTTGCAGTTTGGTATTCTCAAAGGGTAACTTGCTTGCACCAAAGTACAGCCAAAGCTTGGCATCACGAGCAGCTCAACTGGCAGCATGTCCCCAGAACCCAGGCAGGGATGCGAGCACGGCTGGCAGGGAGCTGCTCTCCACAGTCTGCTCGGCTCTGGGCAGGCTCTTGCTTTTGGGACCTCTACTTGCTGTGATCTCACTCGGGAAGAAAAAGGAGGAGATGGCCAAGAGGATCAGCTTGGCTGCTCCTCTACTTCTGCCTGGCTCCTGAGAGGTGACACAGGAGGTTCTGGGCAGCAGTTGAACACCATTGCCCATGGCAGAGAAGTCACTACCTCTGCCCACTTCAGGCTTCACACACCTGAATGTACCTATTTTTCCCTGTTGCATTCACCAGTTCAGAGGCCCAGATAAACCAAGATGACCTTTCAGGTCTCTCCACAAATTTTGGTTCCCACCACAGATGCCATGGAGAACTGACAACAAGCAGGCAGCCTGCACCTCCCTCTGGCCTATTAGAATGCGTTTTCTGAGCTCACCAAGAACTCAAGTCCCTCAGTTTGCAGCTCCCAAATTCTCAGCCACTCTCCCCGCTGCTTTCCACTCCTACACCAGGTCTTACCGCCTCTCCCAGCAGCAGGGCACCAGAAGGTGAGTTCAGTGGTGTGACAGCCCCTTTCAAAAGGTAAGGCACGCTCTGTCTGGCTTGAGGAATGTTTACTACCTCCAGCAATGTCTATTTCTAGACATACCTGCTTCAGCTTGCCCAGAAAACACCTTCCTTATGGAGCCCCCAATTCTGAACATAGACCTGTCAATGTGGAGTGTGTCAGTTCCCCTCCTGCTACCCCGAGTGCTGGAGTGGTGCCTCTGCAAGGAGTGCTTGCATTCCTGGCTGGGAGGCAGATGGAGGGTCCCCCTGAAGGGGAGAGAAGGGTTTCCCTGTTGCACCCCTGTGATGTGTGAATTAAACACCTTGGCTTTATCATCAGTTTCTCCCATAATGACTGAGAAGAGGGATGTCAGAAAAGGCACTGAGAAGAGAGGAGGATGAAAACACCAAGTCATTCCTCCCCCTCTGAAAAGATAAAGGCTAATAAAAGATGGATGTTGGCAGGCTGGCACGAATTACCACATAGGCTGATGTTCTGAAAAGTCCCAGCTTTGCCAACATGCCTGACTGCTTCATGGACATTGGATAACATGACCACAAACACAGCAGAAATTACTTGTGTCTGCAGAAATTATGTCAATTCATTTAGTGGTTGATGCAGTCAGTTCTGATCACTGCTTTTGCTTCAGCTGAGAAAAGGCATTAATCTGTTTAATTTTTCCCTCTGTGATTCAGATCAGATAATCCATTTACTGAATGTGATTGATAAAAGAACTAATTGCACAACATTCATTCCTGACACTAGTTCAGAACACACAAACTGAAAATAAGTCACTACAAACCTCTATATATGGAAGATAAATTACGGATCTTTTCGGATATTTGAGAGTTCAGTACCAGAGGAGGATTGAAAGATTTTTTAACCTTGTCCAGTCCAATTTATCCTCATCTTGCACCCTCAGCAGCTATAAGATATCACCAACATTACACAGTCAAACATGAAAGTCTGTTTGAATGGATATATTGCATCTGGCTGGAATAATTTCCCTGTATTACTTCATGCTTTTCAAATTTGTTCTCTTACTCCAACAAGCACAATTTTTTTTTTTTTTTTGGTCTTTTTGAAAAAATGATAGCAAGTAAAATGAAAGCATTTTACTCAACTTTCACCAGTTTTTATGTTTGCTTGCTTGCTGAAAGAGAAAATTTGAAGAGTTGCATGGTATATGAGAGAAGAGACCATGGCTTGAAAGGGGCAGTGGTGGAAGGTTCCCAGAAGCAGACCCAGGCTCACAAAAAATGACATCTGCTCCTTTACCAACCCACAGACACAGAGGGCATGTTGCAGCTGAAATACACCCTGATTAATGGAAAATTGTTTCTTAACACCAATGAACCACTCATCAGGAAACACAAAGTATATCCAGTTCCTTCCAAACATGAAGATATTTACTATCTGCTCTGTAAGATTTATGACAGTATTTCCTACAAGTTTTATGCATGCAATCAAAGCACCCACATGAAGTTCTGCACATTTTAAACACCTCCATAAAGCAGAGTAATGACCTTCACCCAAAAAAATACTAACAAAGGCCAATAGTATTCAAGTTTTACATCAGTGAGGCACAAATATAAAGTATATGCAAATTGCACTGATAAATCTGGAATGAGCATGTAGCACACAGCACTTTGCATAGTCACTGAAAATACTGGGACAACAGACAGCATCAGGAAAGACTGATGGCCAGTCCTGCCAGATAAGACATGGGGAATACAAACATCTTGAGTGGGGAAACTAATGCAAATGTATTCACGGTCTTTAGAAATGAGAGGCAAAGCAGTAATTCAAAGGTCACTTAATCTTTACTACATAAACAGCAAAATTAAAGTCCTTTCCCAGGATTGGTTAATAACCCTCTAATAGCACATCATTAGGAAAGGCATTTATTCAGTACCACCCCTGCCTGCCTTGAGCTCACTGGCACCTCTGTGCAGATCCCTGCAAGCTGAGAGATGGAGTCATGAGCAGTTAGGGGATACAGAAAGGACTGTCAAGGAGAGGAGAGAATGGCACAAACAACAGTGCTGCCTCTGGCTCACTGCATGTTCCCACTGCCAACCCACGCCATCCATCACCGGTGGGAAAGCCACCAAAGTGCTCCTTTTTTTAAATTGAGTGATCATATAAAGATGTACAGGTGTTATGGGTTAACCCCAACATGACAGACAGGTGTCTGGTCGAATCGCGTTTCTCTCAATGTTACCTATAAACCCCGTGGAAGGCGGGAGTTTGGGGAGTTTTTTTTCCAGTCCAGGGGTGGTGGCCGGGAGCCACGGCCCCACCAGGGCCCCTGCTGGGCTGGGCTGGGCCGGGTGTCCCTGCCCTTGCCCCCTTCCCCAGCCACAGCCCGGACTCTGGGGCTCTGGGGGGGCGGCCCTCGGGCTCCCTCCGGCGCGGCCTCTCTGGGAGCGGCTCTGTCCCACACGGGACCAGCGGGGCACTGACGGAGGGGCCCGCAGCCCGCAGCTGCCAGCACACACTGCACGAGGAACTGAAGGAGACAGCCCTGTATCCAGCGGCGGAGCGGGATGGTAACATTTTCCACCATGGTGATTCCAGAGCCAGAGAGAGAAAGAGAAAACCTCGTCATGTGAGACGGAGCCAAGATGGCCACGGGAGGAGAGGGGCGGTGCCGCGGCGTCCCCGCGGGCAGCTTAAAAGACTCCTTGCCTTGCTGTGGTATGAATATTGTAATATCCCAGACTGTTTGTCTCTTTAATCCAGTTAAAACTCATGGGGGATGGACAATTTTGATGCGTGGCTTGTAAAGGTTGTGAAGAAAATGCCCATGCCAGGTTTATCAGAAAGCAGAGGCTTATAAAACTTGGTGGCAAAAAAGAAAAAGCCTTAGAATTTCAAGCCACAATTACTCATCCGAAAGAGTAATACCCCCATGGGCTGGCCCATGTTCTAGAGTTGAAGGAACCGGGAGAGGTTTTATTGAAAAGAGAGACTTTACATTACTGCACATTGTTTCTGCTGCAGGCGGTGGCAGTTTGGAAAACCACGTAAAGCAGGAAGAAACCCTTTTCTTTTCCTTTCTTAAGAACTGCACATGGAGTGAGGGAGAGGAGAAGGAGGGGGAGGGAGAGGAGAAGAGTTCTGTTTGTTCTGATTGGTTTTTTTTCTTTCCTTTTCTCTTAGGTCTGTTAATAAACTTTATCATAGCATATAAGTTGTGTGCCTGCTTTGCTGTCTCCTGATGGTTTATCTCACAGAAAAGAAATCAGGGAACAGTGCATAAATTGACCATAAAACCACTACACTAAATTTGGTGTTTCCGCCCGGTTATGCAAACCAAACCCGCTACAACAGGCAATCCCACAGCTCCTCCACAAAATAAAAAAAAAGGTTTGGTATATGACTGTATTTGCCATCTGTCTGCCACTACCCAGCAAAGGACCTATATGCTCATTTCTTCATGCATTTAATACACTGTGCATCTACAGCAAAATGTTGGCTGTTTTTCTTTGCATTGCACTGCAAGCTCATCAACAGAGCAACAAGGTCTACTTTTTTGTAAGTATAGAGAAAGCAAAATGAAAAAAAACCCGAATCATTGCATTATTATCCCCTTGTTCATCCCTGCTCCTTCTCCCACACTCCAAGGATGCATAACCTTAGGAGTTCACTCATGCAGTGAGTCTGGCCCTAAAATTACATTTCAGAATAAAGGTACTTGTCAAAATGAAGTCTGCTGTCCTGATGATGCTGCTCTTCTCGTCTTTTCATATTGCAAAATAATACAAATAGAATGATAATACCTTTATTTTCCCCCCAGACTTTTTTCCTTTTAGGCTGTGTAATTTTAACCTTGTTGTGAGGCATTCAAATCCTGTTATGGGCCCCAGCCAAGTTGTCTTCAGCTATCACTATCAGAGACCGCAAGAATTTGTCAAGGCTACAGAAATGTAAGCAATTCTAAATTGGGAAAGAAGCTGTTGGAGAACAGAATAACAAGACAGCAAAAAAGCAGATAAAAAGAAGGACTGTACCATCTGGAACTGGAACCAATCAGATTCTCTGAAAGGTGCATGCAGAGTATGGACAGCACAGAGACCCAGTCGGGTCAGGCGTGATTGTGTGAACTATAGAGCAGAAATGTATAAGAACAGTGTAATGTAAACAATAAATTGGGCTCTTGCGTTAATTATATTGGTTCATGGTACGAGGGTCCTGTTTGCCCGCAACACCTCCAAACTAGGTCAGCTCAGAGAAGGAGAATTTAATCTGTTACAGTGATTAACAAAGCTGTTATATTGTTAAAGATTTCATATGTTTACCAAAATACCATCCACTTTGTGCAAATGGCTCCTAGATGGTGCTAAGAAAAAGCATCTATAATGCAGAGAAAGACTGCATTCTCAAAAGAGCCTGACAGAAACCCATCAGACTGAAGCTCTGACATTTTTGGGCAGCTTATCACTTCCTGGGATATGAAATGATGTTACCCATCCATTAAGAAAGCCAGAACAGTCCATAGCACACATGGAATGGGTCAAGGGTGAGGAAAGCCTTGTAGACTCCAAGACTAAATATAGCATGTCTCACATCTTCTGTTACTAACTTAGATCTTTACAAAATTAATCAGGAAATGGAGCATACAGCCCTTTAACATAAATAAAATGGGGAGCAAACCTCTCTTCTCCCTCCATTTCTTCCTGGCATTTCTGCTGCCTGAAGATACAACCCTCCTGGTGAGTTTTGGGGGTGTTTGTGAACAAGTTCTGGCATCTTTATTTGGCTATAGCCTCAAGCCTCCTCCACTGGTTGGAGGCATTTAAGCAAGCTTGGGGCCCTGGCCAGGGCAGGAGGTTTCCCACTAGAAGAGCCCCACTCACCACTGTAATTTTGCTTTGGTATACCTTCATTTTGGTTTGATAGCCCTTGCTCTGTGGGCTTTTGTACCTTTTTTTTCACAACTTCCCTATCCCACCTGTGGAAGGGCCAGGTTCAGACCCAGATACTGGATGTCACCCCTTCCTGCAGCTCTGCTTCCTACCCAGACTCTGTGGCCCCAGGGAGCTGCCCTGGACCAGAGCACACACCTGTTGTCTGCATCCTTGATTGAATTATTGTGGCAGGGCATATCACCCCTCTCCCACCACAGATGGCCAGTGCAGATAGGAGAGATAACCCAGGTGGGCAAGGTCCAGTGGGTATCGTCTCCTGGCGCCAAAAGATCTGTCCGCTTACTGGATGTGGGAAGAGATAAAAAACCCACAGGTGACCAAAAAGCCAGGTTTTACACTATAGAAGTTTATCACAGAGGCAGAAGTCTCTTATATACGCCTTGGAAATGTGGAGAAGATTTCTCCCTGGAGCATGGATGCAACTTCAGGTCACTTTCCCAGGAATTCAGAGAGAGGATTTTTCGATATGTACTCCATCAAGACTGCATGGTAAGAAACAGTGGGTCCAAAGTTATACTATTTCTTAGCTAGCTGTAAATGTAATGGTATCTTTAACTCCATGTGTATTATACTAATATCCCCTTTTTGTCTTATCCCTGTGTAGTAATAGTCTGTTTTGAGTCTTCTGTCTGTTAGTTTTGTGTCCATTAATAAATAATTCATTTTATAATAGACAAAATCAGCCATTATTAAAGAACTTACTTGCAAGTGAGAGTGGATCTTGGAGTGCTGGCAACGTCAATAACAAGACTGCCTGCTGCCAGAGGCCTGGGCAAAGGGCAAGAGCTGATTTTAACCTACATCATCCATTCATAACAGTTATAGCAATGGAGAAGCATTTAATTACTAGTTTATTACCTTCATTAGGAGTCTCAGCAAGGGAAATAAACATTCCTATGAAAACTTCTGCTATTGTGCCCAAGTCAGGCAAACAGTTGTTTCAGTAGAAACCCACCTGCCCATGCTGCGGTATTTGCTGCCTTGTCTTGTTTGCTCTTCTGGCTCTCCTCTTTGCTTCAGCATGGCTGATATTGCTGGAATAAGCATGCTGGAAGGAGCCTGTAGCTCAGCCTGGCTTCCTGTGAAACACACATCTCCATCGACTTCCATGGGAAAAGGACCTGACCTTTAAATCTTGTGCTGCACTGGGCTTGGAATAACTCAGAGTTCTTTCTGTATGAAGATTTTCAAGAATATTAGTAATATATAACAATTCATGGAGGGTCTGTGTTAGTTCACTGCTTTCTTATCTTCCCAACCCCCCCAGCAAATGACCTCTTCCACATTTGGTGGTGTCTGGAGTACAGATGCTCTTCAGGTGCTGTGCTCATTTCTTGCCAGGGAGTGGGGGATGTTTTACTCCTTGCAGTGAGGGATTTTGTTACCTTTGTAGAGATGTTCTGCAAAAGCTTCAGCACTTTTAGGACTAAAATTAAGCCTCTTGCACTGTGCTTTTAATTAAGTTTTATTTGCTTGACATTTCATTTTTATTATTTTTAAGCAGTCTGAGGTTCTTGGCATTAAAAGCACATGTAAACTAATTCAAATGATAGATTGTCTTCACAAAAGACTTTTTTTTTTTCCTATCATCACACCACTAGGAATATTTTTGTGAGGAAAGAAAGTGGCTGCAAAAATTTCCCTTGATTACCTCAGTACAATGGACACTTTGCAAGGCTATAATAAGAGAGAGAAAGTACCTGCTGAGAATATGTGGACACTAAATCAGGCACTTTATGCTTCTGGTTGAACTCCTCCAGGTAGCAGTAAGGGAGAGGAGGGGCTGCAGAATATTTATTTTATTGGGAAAAAAAAGCATTTATTTCCTCAGTGATTTAAAACCTGATTTTAACTGTTATCCCTAAGGACTGAAGAATAAAATAATCTCTGTACTCCTCCAGCTGATTACTTCCAGGCTTCTCTTCCCTTCCCTTCCCTTCTATTTTTGGGCATATTTTGGAAAGGCCCTGATGTCTCTGAGATGTGAAGCCTCTTCTGCATGAGAGGCCATCAGTGGCCACACAGGAGCAGGAACAGGAGCCTGTTATCACCATGGAAAGGGAGCAGGGAGCAGCTGAGCATTCACCCATCTCATCCAGGCCTCATGCAAAAGGAAAGTTTTCACTGCACCAATACCTTATGCAGTGGTCCCATCAGCCTCTAGCCCAAGCATGGAAGACCCCCCCCCAAAAAAAAAACCAAACCGAACCAAACGTAATCAACATGAAGAGTAAACCCAAGGGGAGCACAAAATCCTCTGCTTTGCATAATAACTTTATATATATATATATGTATATATATGTATGTATGTATATATATACATACACACACACAAACATATCTAAGAAGTAGATGAAGATTTTAGGAGAAATGCTGCCTATTAAAAAAAAAATTAATACACTGAGCATTATCAAGACTCCAGCTTGCTGAAGTGCTCTCATGAGAGTCAAGAAAAAAATACTATTTTTGCATTTATAGATCATCTCAACCCACAATGTTCCACCTATCCTTTTCAAAGCACTCATAATTCAGCAAAGAAAGAAAACCTGTCACTTACTGCATATGAAATATGTTTATAGTGGCACAGTTGGTATATTGATTACATTACTTCCTTTTAAATATTTTAACACAGTCTTTGGCTAATGGAGTATTTAATTAAAGAGAAATAAACATTAGTTTTCAATTTATGGGTAAGGAGTGCCCTTACAGTATGGGCTGGAGGATATGATCCTGTCTTTGCACATTTATCACTTGTACTAGACATGAACGATATAAATAACATTAGCCTTAGATTGGTGGCTCCCAGTTACTCTTCAACACTTCATAATATTCTGCTGAAAAATCAGTGTTCCCTGAAATCCTAGTCTTGAATTGCCAGCAATGTCTTCTCAGCAGCAATCAAAAACTGTTGGGAGATATGTAGTGGGGGTACAGTAGTCATTATTAGGCTTATAGACTACATAGTCTATTTGGCTGATAATAAAGTCAATATGCCCATTTGGAGAATAGAAAATAATGTTTAATAAGCATCATCTTTGCAAACACCCATTCTATTCCTTTTTTTAAATTAATTTTTGCTTTTATTTCCTACAATCTGATGGATTCAAAAAATTTAATTTTGTTAATTCTATCCCCTTACTAAAAAAATTGTATTTCAGTCTGCATGGATGTGGAAAAGAACTATTCAAAGAGTTTGCTGCAGAAAAATGGGCTCTCTGGAGTGTTTTAGCCAACACTTCCCTAATTTCTTCCTAATACCTAATCTACCTACCATCCTTCAGCTTGAAGCCATTCCCCTTGTCCTGTCACTGCATGGCCTTGTGACAAACTGAGGTTGTTCACCAAATGATGGGAGCAGGAACCTCTCCCGAGACACCCTTAAGCTTTGGGCCTCCTATTTAGCAGTGTCACTCTAACATTTTGAGGGCTGTCAGCTGTCCTAAGATTCACACTATGATATTTTTACTTCTACATTTTTAGACATGGCTTTTCACCCAGCTTCCAGCAGCCTGGCCCAGGTGTCTGCAAGTAATCTGGAGCTCTGTGCCCACAGTTCAAACTGCTCTCCTGCAGAGAATAGCACCTTACAATTGTCACCAGTGATTTTCAAAACTTGCAGTGCACCATTAACCAGGAGTTGCTCTTTATGAGGGATTTCTGCTGGCTGTTTTTCTTATCAGTCTCTTTGTTTTTCTCCCCTCAGATCTTTGGGAGAGAGTGCCTCAACACAGAATTACTTTGGGTGCCAAATCCTGATCACAGCAGGGTGTAGTTAGGAGGCTTGCGTCCCTCTGCCAGAAAAACTCTGCTTTTCAGTAGCTCTCAAACCCCAGCATACCTCTGGCAGCCAGGGCAGGAAAGAGTAACCTTATTCCAACTCAAAGCACTTACTTTTTCTCCCTCTCCTGCAGGCTTCATCTCCACCAGACACACCCCAGCTCACAGGTGCTGCTCTGGTTCAGGTCTCTCCCCACACTGTCTTCACACAACTGGCCTCCAGTTTGTTGCTCTGGCTCAAAATGGAGTTTTTAAAATCAAAAGGAAAGCCAAGCATGGAGGGAGAAAGAGAAGCCAGCTCTCAGTGAGAGCAAGACCAGCCAGCCTGCCCAGTCCTTGGCTCCGTACCGGCAGACACAGCTCCCTCCATGCTGCTGGCTCACAGCCCCGCTTCAGAGCAGATCAGGAATCCAGAAACAGAAGAGACTTTTTATTTGCTGCTTCTCTGGAGACCTCTTGAGCTGCTCCCTGAGCAGCTCTCATTTAAGAGTTGGCATGGCAGCCATTTGATTTCTTTTTAAGCAATCAGTGGTGGAAGAAATTTTAGAAAAGGAATGTAATTCCTGTAAGAGCAACTGCTGTCAGCAGTGGCACAAATTAAAATGGGAAAAGAAAATTCTGCCTCTTGAGTGGGATGGGAACAACAAAGGCTACACCAGTGCCCCATGGCTTTGATCTCCCAGGGACCACGGCACTGCTCACAGGGCAAGTGAGTTACCCTGAGCTACGGAGGTGGCATCTCATCCAACAAACACCACTGAATGTCCCACAAGTCTTTCCTGTCTCATAAAACTAGCAGACTATTTGCCTTTCTTTTCAGCCTTCCTTTCTTGACATTTCTTTCCTGATTTTCCTTCCCCAGCAATAAGGAAAACCTTCAGTTTTTGTATCCGTTCATCGGGTCAGGTGGATTATTTTCAATCATGTTGATAACTCAGATACCCTGGGAGATACTGGGGCTGCAGAGCCCCTCTGGCTCTCTCTGAAGCACTTCTCTTGGGAATGGGGATGGCCCAGGACAATTCAACACTCTTTCTGCTCTCATAGCACTTTCTTTTGTGCTTTTAGACAAACACAATATTCTGTATGTTTTCTTTCACATCCCTCTCACTTTCACACCCCTCTCATTCATTGCTATGTGCTTCTGGCAGAGTCCAGCAGACCAGCTTGCTGGTGGATAAGGTCTGGATGAGGCAAATAAACAGCATTTTAGATAACTGATAACTGATAATTGGTAACTCTATGTATATATCCCCCCCATAATCCCCCTAGCTCTCTTGTTGGGGGATTATGGGGGGGATATATACATAGAGTTTTCAGTTTTACTCATTCTTTCTTATTATTTTTAAGGAATTCCTGTAAAAATGTTGAAAGACAAGAAAAAGTAGAGGAAGAAATTGAAAACTGCAGGAAGAGCTAGGTGTGTTATTCATGACACAAGAAGGGCCCATACCACCTGGCACCAGACAGAGAAGCCACACCAACAGTAGCACAAAGCCCAGCAAGATCCTCCACTGGGATGCCACAATCCATACCCTCCAAACAGCCCAAACAGCCCTTACCTGCAGAGCTGAGGTGGCACTGCAGCTTTCTTCTTGAATCAAGCTGCTGTAGCTATTTTCTTCTAGAAACAATGTAGAGGTGTGGTAATCCACACACCCACCTGGGAAGGAACATAGTAGAAAAGAAAAATTGCCCCTGAAGAATAAACATTAATGTCCCAAGGACTGGTCCAACCTTCTGCACTTGCCAGACTCACTAAGTAGCCTACAGCCATTTATCTTTCCTTTCTTTGTTTTCTGCTTTAATGACAGAAATCCCTGAAGAACAGAAGGTAAAGGGAGTTTGGCTCTGGTAGAACACTGGGCAGTAGCCCCATTCTATTCCTTCCTCAAATTCATTCCTATTCCATCATCACTTGACAGCTTCTAGATATTATTAATTTCAGCAGGTAAAAGAGGACAGACCTCCCCATCCCAAAAGCCTGATTTTTAAAAATGTTTGCAATGAGATAAGAAAATAAACCTCAACACATCACATACCTGATCTGCATTATGGTGGAAGAGAGCTCTGCCAATGGCAGTTTCTCCTAATAAAATTTTGTAATGATGCATTTGCAGGAAAAATATATCAAGCCCCAAGAATGAACTAAAACTGCTTAAGTGGCTGAGTCTCAAACACCCACATTTACAAGGTTAATAACTGTGAGAAACAGAGCATGCTGCATCATAGAGCAGACAAAAATGCCACACTCATTAGGCCCAACCATGAAAACCAGTATGCAATTTCCCTTTTCAAAGGGATTTGGACATCACACTCTGCAGAAAAGCTAAGGGAAAAAAATTAAGACTCTTTCTTTCCCCTTGAAATTCACAGCTCTGGGGAATCTGATGGCACCTGGATCCATTCAGCATCAGCAGCTGCGTGAACCCAACAGATACAGAAGCCTGCAGTGACCAGGCTCTGGATACTCTTTTGGCATGTTTTGCTTGTGGAGATCCTCCCCTCATCCCCAGGCCCCTGAATTTAGCAGATATATTCCTAAAACCACAATGAAGAATCGGAGTTTGCATAAATTTTCCTCTCCCAGATGCCTCTCTGAAGAAGGAGTCCTTTGGCAAGGAGTTTGAGAGGGGCTTTGCTCTGCTTAGTGCCCTCATTAAGCTTATCAGTGACTCCAGGAAAGATCTGGTGTTTACTTCAATCCCTCCCTTAGCACACTTGTAACCATGGGGTTGGCAACTCACACCAGGTTTGCACCAGGGTCTGCCAAGCTCTGCCAGTGGTAGAATTTAAAAAAAAATACACCTGCTTCTATATGCCACATTTCTCTGCTGGCAAAATACAGTAGCAGAGATGCAGAGTGCCAGCATGAATTCCATTTGCTAACTGAGCCTATTCTGCTCACTAAAAAAGCTTTGGAACTGTGTTTCTGTTTTGCTACAGTGGCCAGATTTCTCAGCACAGACAAAGCTGGATTCTGAGCTTCCAGCACTGCTGGGGATGGGCTCTGCCTCTGCAGACCCTGGAGTAGCCTGGGAGCCTCTCTCTCTCCCGCCTCTTGCATGATTCCTCTGTTCCCTGTCTTCCCTACTCATTCCAGAGGGGAGAAATGACCTCAGATAGGTCAATTCAGGAGAGGATTTTTCACATTAAAGATTTCATCTTGCAGTTTGTATCAGCTAAGTGTTGCCTTTCTTGAAATTTTGCAAATTAAAATATTACCCAGCAAAACCCAAACATGACTCTCTGTAATACAACCTAGATGCATTATCTTTTTAAGGAAATCTCCAAAGTGAAGAATTTTAGTTATAGCAGCAAGGATAGGTTTAATCAGTGTTGAACAACTGAATTTCTCCCCTAGCCTTTGATTAATGGGCATGAAATACCATCTACCTTGTAACTACTCCCAAACACTCAAGTATGTTAAACAGCCTTTTGATTCTCTCCAGCTTCTTAAGCATGTGTGAAGCTTCAGCTGAATCCAATTCGTACCATCAGCAGCTGGAGTTATTCTGCATTTGTCACTGGCATTACATTTGACATTCCACTTCTCTTAGCCATAATGAGGTGATACTGAATGATAGAACTCTTTATACTGTGTTAATACTGTGATCTTTCAGGTGTTTTGAATCTGTTAGGGCACTTAAGCTACACACTTCCAGCACAAAAAGGTAGGAGTGTTTCCAAGGAATTTTAACTGGACAAATTGAATCACAATTGAAACCAGAAATGGCTGTCCTGCACCTCCCCTGCAGGCAGTCAGGAGTGTGTCCTTTGAGAGACTTGTTAAAACTTCTCATATAAATCTCATCTGTCAGTGGGAGCAAGACAAGCCTATGGAAAACAGCTTTTGTTCAGAGGCACTCAGGTCTAGTAAAGACATGCCCTCTTTGGGTGGCTGAAGACACCTTCCTGGCAAATTGAGGATCCAGTGGTTTTCTGAAGGTGTGTGGTGAAGCCTTGCTAAACCCCACAGATGGATGCCCTGACCAAAACCGCAACTGCAGGATAGAGACAGAATGAAAAAGTGCACAGGCATGAACATCTGCATGAATCTCTGGCCACAAGCACAGCACATGCTGCCCATCAAACATGGATGCAGGTGAAGGGGATCATTTTTTAAATTTCTGCCAAGGAGGGAATCCGTGCTGTCTTCCTACTGAGGGGAGAATGCAAATGTTCATGATAAAGCCTGAACAGAAAGAACTACTAAATATTTTAATCAACTCAGTCATCATATGAAAAAGAAGTAATTTTCCCCTCTCAGGGCCACATGGATGGGTACACACTTGCTGCCTGATGTAGCAGCAATCATTTATTTAGGCTGCTTTAGCTTAACAGCTAACATTCAGTTCTTTGACTTCCTGTGCTTAGGAAAGAAATTGATATATATTTTTTTAAACATTGAAACAGATAGAAGCTAGTAAAAGCCACAAAAAGTAGGGGAAAAGGGATTCAGAACAAATCAGCCTAGGGTAATCCAGAACAGGTTAGAATGTTTCTCTTCATATTACCTATTTCCT
Organism: Rhipidura dahli; assembly: GCA_013399225.1. Lineage (NCBI taxonomy): Eukaryota > Metazoa > Chordata > Aves > Passeriformes > Rhipiduridae > Rhipidura > Rhipidura dahli. Next base: position 111,552 of record VXAC01000499.1, read on the forward strand.
TCTGGACAGTTTTTCTGTCTTGTTATGCAACTTTCACCCTGTGGGCTTTTTGTATCTCCAGAATTCCCTTGCCTACAGGATTAAACACCAACCTCCTCCACAGTCCTTAACTCACAGAAACTCAGGGAATGCTGTTTCTTGCCACACCAGGTAGTTTCCTCTATAAATAAAAACACTGGAGCTGCTTCCCTAGCTTTTTTACAAGTCTTATCCAGGTTTTTTTAATCTGTACATGTATTTTCTAATACTTACTATGTGCACAGTGTCAGCTCTCCTTTAAAACATTTAATCTTTCTGTTTATCTAACTTGAGGTTTTTGGTTCTCATCTGCCTTTCTGTTCCCCATCCATTGCCAAATAAAGGAAAAGAGTAAGCAGGAATCTGCCACCCATTAAACAATCTTGACAGCAAACTACAGGACACATAATTTTTATCATCTTTCAGGAAAACCACATTTGATTCTTAATGATAAATCTCTAATATTAAATCTGTGAAACTAGTTAAGCAATAAATTAATGAGGGAAAGCAGAGGTAACAGATGATATACACAAAAAGACATAAAATACCCCCAATTTTGGGCTGCTGTCAGAGGTGCTGTGTATGGTGAAGCCATTTCAGCCCAGTTACTGCCCTGCTGCCCCCACTAACTCCAGTGACACCCCATAACATTGCAGAAATAGTTGGCATCACTCTTCCCCAGTGCAAGGCACTGACTTGCATGTTTAACTGGCTGCCCACCAGCCAGTGGAAACACCAACATGAAAAATCAGCTGCTTATCTCAGGAGAGGGTTTCCCTTTCATCTTAAAAACACACATCAGACTTTATGTTTTACTTGGATGGCAAGAAATTTCACAGCAGAATCACAGCTGCTAACAGTTTGAAATAAGCTTAGAGAGCCGTGGGTGATTAATACATTCATTACCAGATCCATGATTTATCATATGACCTTGTTTTAAAAAAATATCTCTTTATTAGTGAATTCAAGTACAAATGAAAAATTGCACTTAAAAAAAACCCAAAACACCACAAAAAACCTACAACCAACCAACCAAAAAACTCGAACACTGCAGGCTGCGTTTGGAATAACCAGAAACTAGATTTTTAGACCTCAATTTAGGCAAGTGCTCTGCACAAATATTTGTCTATACAAAGTGCACACAAATTTTCATCATCTCACTTTGCTGAGGAGAGGAAAAATGAGGATGCTGCAGGATATATTCCAATTACATTGACCCGGAGCTCAAATATGTCATACCATTATTACTAATTCAAATTAGTAGTATCGTATTATGGATTGCAATAATAACTTAGACTGGAAGGTATTTATAGAATTCTCTAGTCCATTCCCTGCTCAAAAGAGGGCCAAAGTCAGAGTTGGACAAAGTTCCTGGCCTTGCATGCTCAGACAGAACATTTCCATTTGAAACCCTGGTCAGAGCTGCATTCAGAGAACCATTTACAAGTTCCATGTCTGGCAGATGCATTACCTGTCCAAGCAGATTTTCCACCTCACTACCATGTTCTTAGCAAATTTCCATACAGGTTGAATAAAAAAGCAGGAACAATAACACGACTGTCACCAAACAAGGCTCTTTCTGCAGAGGTAAGACAAAAATGCACCTGAAATGGGTCTTGCTTCAGAGACAGTGGAAACAAGTTCAAAGGGGACTGAGAAACCAGCCGGGGCCAGATTTAATGCCCATCTCCATAAGGATAAGTGAACCTGAAGATACAGGTAATTAACTTCCATGCAAATGAGACATGGCAACAGCCAATTTTGGCTCAGCCTGCCTGCTCCTGAAAACAGTCAGTGCTTTGCCATTGGGTTCATTGGCAGCAAGACCCAGCTGTTAGCTCAGTGTGGAGCTCATTAAAATCTCCCAAAGCTTGCTGTGCCACAGGCTGTGTGCCCTGTAGCAGCCCCACACACCTGGAATCTGGCTCCTGTCCTGGTGCTCACCTGGGCCAGTTCTACCTGCTCTCTGAGGTCTCTGTGGGGAATTACTAAGCCTTGGATAGAGGCCACAAAATCCCTGCAATCCCCTGCCCAGGAAAATATTATTTTTGGCATCTACATGGCAAATCCCCAAGTGTACAAATACCCAAACCCCTACATTCTTATGAAAAAAAAAAAAACCAAAAAACCCACACCAACAAAATACATCACTTTTTTCCTTATTTGTTTCCCATTTCCTTTCTATGAGTCTTCTTTGCCAATGTCTTCAAAGTGAGTTTTCCCCTCATGTATTGCAGCATTCCCAGTTTCCACCAACAGCAGCCAGACTGGCAGTCCATGAGGGATGTGGGACTGAGCAAACTGAGAAAAAGCTTAAGGGCTGTGTCTATAACTGGACATTTCCCTGGAAACATGGAAAACTTGGTACATCTCATGACTTGCAGTGTGCACATATTTCCTCACTGTAGCTTCAGCCCAGGGAGCTGCAGGGAAATGGCTGGAAACAAGAAAGCCTACAGCTGCCACGAGCATCCAAGCACCTCCAGCCCAGCACAGGTCAAGGCTCATTGCTATGAACTGAACAGCTTTTGGGGGACACAGCCTCCTATGATGGCTTGTGTCCTACAGAAAAACCACACAAAAGCCATTAGACTTGTAATGCTCTTTGTCCCAGCACACAGCAATGCCATAAAGCAAAGAAAACATAGCTCAAAGCACGGATTAAATTCATTTCTTCTTGAAAAAAATTTTAAGTAGTGTTACCTCAAGGACTTTGAAACCACCAAGCAACTTGGCATTTAGTAGAGTAAAGCCTATGAGAACCACAGATCCCAAATCCTAAAACTACATAAATGGAAAACTCAGTCATATCATCACTAGGAAATTTGTCCCAATTCCCACAGCACAGCTGGAAGTGTAACAACAGTTCCTGATCCAAGGCATATCACACAGAGGCCTTGGCCTTTGATAATGAGTCCTGGCTTCCCAAGCTATGTGTCAGGCAGTGGTGGTAAATGTGTATTTGGAGTCAGTGTTTGTATAAGAAAATGCATGCCAGGCAACTCAATCAGAAAACATAGGAACTGACATGATGATATGCAAGGAATTGAAATAAATGAATTAAAGGAGAGCGGAATTTTATCAGCATACAAATAGTATTTATTAGTAGAGCAAAGGCAAAAAGGCACAGCGCTGTGGGCACTTAGATGGGCCAGAGGAGTGGGGCTATTCACTTTTCAAAGACCTTAAGTACCTTTCCAAACTGTAACATATTCATTTAGATCAGATAGTAATTTACACTTCACTCAACCCAGTTCAGACATTTAGATGCCCCAGGGCCCTTTCTGGGTTTCTTCAATGTCATGTTGATGCCCTCCCTTTTTCTTGTAATTCATTGAGCACACGCCAGTTTTTGGAGGTGTGACTTTTCCACAAGAAAACGCATTCTTGGACTAGACACAGTTTATTTATTCTGTTTCTAGCTCTGTGGCTTTAAAAGACATTTATTACCATGAATTCATTACTATGTTTCTCAATCTATTGCAACTCTTTCAGGGTTACATTTCACTCTAACCTCTTACTTAGCATAATTTCTACTTAGTATATGTTGGGGTTTGAAAGTTTTCCTTTTCCGTTCTTCTCCCTGGTGGAATTTTTTCCCTGGGTGTGTTGCAGAGAATGATGGCTGGGTGATTACGAGAACAAAAGGGGAAGGCCAAGCAGGCTGCCCGCTCTGGCACCTGGGGGTGGGAACTCAGCTCGGAGGGCCGGTGGGCACTCAGCGTTGGTCACGAGGTGAAGAGAGACTGCTGCCTGCCGTGGTGGTGAGGACAACGCTACGCTGAACCTCTGCATTTCTGGCTGCTTTCCTTCCGTGGGAGAAGCCCCGGGATTTCCCGAGCCTGTTTTGTTCCTGCCCTGCTGGGAGTCGGGCTGTGGCCACCGTGTCCCTGCTGCTGCTCTGAGCCTGTGCTACACTGTAGCCCGTGCGCCCTGCCTGCCGAGAGCTCCCGGGATTCCTGCTGCGGCTCCGGACTCATCTGCCGCCCAGAACTGGTGCTCGTCTCTGCTGTTCCAGCCTGCTGCTCCCGAGGATTCTGCCGGACACCGGACCAACTGCCCAGTGGGGTTTGTGAGGCCTTTGTTCCGTCCCTTCCCGGGACCCCGAGCCGCCATTGCCTTGCGAGGGCCGAGCTCGCTCCGGAGCGCCCCCTGCAGCCGCGGGGGAACCATCGCACCCGCCCTGCTCGCCGGTGCACAGTGGGTGGGGTTCTGTTAGCTGTCATTGTCAGTTATTGCTGTCTGCTTGCGTTGGTTTATATATATATATATGTATATTAGTAAAGGACTGTTATTCCTATTCCTCACATCTTTGCCTGAAAGCTCCTTTATTTCAAAGTTATAATAATTTGGAGGGAAGGGGGATTGCATTTTATCTATTTCAGGGGAGGTTCCAGCCTTCCTTGAGTGACACCTGTCTTTCAAACCAAGACAGTATATTATTACATACGACTGTTGTCTTATATATACAAAAGCCAACATTTATAATCCATCCATTTATATGAACAAGAAGAAATCTAAACTCATCTGCTTTTCTGCTTCCCACTGAAGATGTTTTAGCATATAGTTCTTCAATACAATTCAAATTATCAGCTGATAGAACAATTATCTAGCTAAAAGATTTAACTGTGATTAAAGTCTAAACGAGCTGCTGAACAAACACCTACTCAGCTTCACTTGAACTTCATTTCAATTCCCTGCACGTTGAAAAATTTTCTACAGATTTTTCTGGTGATCAGGCTGGCAGGGTTCTACGTAGGATCTCTTACCTGCTCACCCACCACTTATAATCTAACCCCCCTACCAAGGCAGGGTCACTTAGAGTAGGTGACACAGAAACACTTCCAGATGGGTTTCGAAGGTCTCCATGCATGGAAACTCCATGACCTTCAAAGGCTCTGCCACCTTCAATGTAAAGAAGTTCTTCCTCATGTTGAGGTGAAATTTCTTATGTTTTAGTTTATGGGCATTGCTCCTTGTCCAGTCACTGAACATCACCGAAAAGAGTCTGTCACTATTCTCTGGTACCTACCTGCCTTTGAGACATTTATGTGCATTAATGAGATCCCCTCTCAGTCTTCTCTAGATTAAGTCCTGTTGTTGGGGTTTTAGGAGTTCTCCTCTTGGTTTTTTTTTGGGGGGGGGGGGGTTGTCTTAAGTAATTTTCCCCATGTGCTGCTAGGAGACAATAACAACTGGATACTTAAGAGAGACAGAATAACTGGCCACAGTTTGGGTGGAGTAGGGGGGAGGGTCTAGCTGGCTACTCTCTTTTACCTGGGGTTTTCTCATGTAGGGCAGAGATGCCGTGAGATTCTGGAGAAAAGGGGCTGGGTAGAGCCCCTAGCTCTCTTGTGCCCTCACCATTCGGAGGGGAGAGAAGCTGCGGTGGCTCTGGGGAGAATTCATCACCACTGAGAGGCTCTGCCTTCTGCTGCCTTTGTTCTACCATGAGTGGAGCTCTGATCACTGAAGTGGCCATTTCACTGGGACTCTATTTAACACCCTACCTCACTGAAAGATGGACTTTTTTCACCATCTGCTTGGGTACCTCAGAGGAAAAACTCCAGGATCCCGAGCCCACCTTTCCCTGCCCTGCTGAGAGCTGGACCGCCACTGCCCTGCCCCAGCCATTCCTTTGCCACTGCTCTGAGTCTTTGCTACACGGTAGCTCCGCACCTCCTGCCTGCTGAGAGGCCCGGAGTTCCCACCTGCAGCTGTGCAGTTTGATACATCATCTCATCTACCACCCGGGATTTTGTGCTTACTCTTGCTGTTCCAGTTTGCTGCTCCTGAGTGTCCTGCTGGGGCATGGGGATCAGCAGCCCAGAGGGTTTGTGAGGCCTTTCTTCCATCCCTTCCCAGGATCCTGAGCCGCCATTGCCGCGTGAGGGCACTGAGCTCGCGCCACAGCGCCCCCTGCAGGCGCGGGGAGCCATCGCACCCGCCCTGCCCGGCCGGGAGCCACCGGCGCCCCTGCCGGCTGTGAGCGGAACTGCACCGAAGGGGAAGGTGCCGGCAGCCCAGAGAGGCTGGCACTGCCTTCTGGCTCTGCTTTTCTTGCTGCCGGTGGTGTTGTTTGCTTGCCTTGTTATACAGGTACATACTAGAAAAGAACTGTTATTCCTTTTCCCATATCTCTTTGCCTGAAAGACCCTTAATTTCAAAGATATAATAATTTAGAGGGAAGGGGGTTACATTTTCCATTCCAAGGGAGGCTCATGCCTTCCCTAGCAGATACCTATCTTTCAAACCAAGACACCTGTGCTAGGTGGCTATCAGAATGATTCTTTCCAGCAGTCCAAGGGAAATCTGGAAAACTTCTTGACGCTCCCATTACAAACCATACCCTCTGAGCTAGATCCAGGTAGTCAGTGGTACCCATACACCAGCAGCTCCCACAGAGCCCACATGCCGGTGTCCACGTGTGCTATTTTCCGACCAGTATCTGACCTTAGAAATCATATTCCTATTTTCAGTTTAAAATCTCTCAAATGATAAAGCTGAACAGGACATCAGTACAGGTAAGTGCAGGGACACCCAGGCATCTACATGGGCAAGTTGCAGCTGGGAAGAAACCTTGCATTTCAGTGAGTGCAGCACAGGAGGTTAAAGGCAAGACTGGCCATGCAACCAGTCTTTCTTCAAATGTCTTTCCACAGAATCAGAATGAATTTAAATGGAAACTTAGAGAGCAACAGGACTTGAATCTGACACTGCCAGAACAGCTGCACTCTCCACCAAAGCCATGATCCTGGGAACTACTTAGCATTGCCAGTGCCATGCAGGGCACCCAGCTTGGTCATCGCAGCTGAAATGATGCACAGTTGTCACCCAGAGCCAAGGTGACAATGTTCTTCCCATCGAGAGGCTGCAATGTCCCCTCTGTCCCAGTTAATGGCCCGCACAGCAGATTCTGTGTTTCAACACCCTTTTCCAGGAGTCCTGCAAAACTCTGTGGATCCATTTGGAAAGGACAGATGCATTTAACAGAGTATTTCTGCAGAGAGGACAGGTCTGCCGAGGCCTGAAGCAGAAAATAATTTCATAAATTGTGTAATAAACAGCACCCTAATGAGTGCTGGCAGATGGAGCAAGAGCCAGCACTCTTCTCACCACACCCCGGCCAGGCAGCCATGTCTCCCTGACCTTTCCGTGGACAATGGGAGAATGGACCCAGCAATTTGTCTGCAACAAAGGATAGAATGCATTAAATGAAGAGTTTTCCAGCAGTGAAATGTCAATATGCCAGTAGGCACTGGTGGGTTTCTGTATCACTGAACAACACATCCACATCCAGGAAATGCCACTGTCTTGTGGCAAGAGCCGGAGGTGTTTGTTTAGAGAAAGAGCCACATACCATCACCACTCATTATTACCTGCCACCCCACACCGCTCAGCCTAGAAACACACTAGCAAGAAACAAGGATCATCCACTCCTGAGGGCAATAAGAAATACAAACACAACCTGGGTTTACAACAGCTCCTGGGCTAACTCTGCAGCATCTGAGAAAATGCTCAAGTGCTCATATCAACACAGTATTATGCCATTGGTGCATCAGCTGAGAACAGAGGAGATTAAATTGACAGTCTGTATCCTGATTTATGACTTAAAAATGGCAGGATCTTTACTCATTGGGCTTGGAAAATAGCTATGCTATTTGACTTTTTAATTAAATTGTGAACACTATTTATTATATGACCATAAATTGTTTGTATAAATACTTATGGTTTTGAGGGCCTCTCTCCTTCTTCTAATTCTTCTTGCCCCCACTTTGCATTCCTTACACGTGCTAAGTCATATTTGTGTATGCACAAAGTTCCACTGGGGGACTTTTCAGCACCAGGTTTACAGAATTTGCTCTTTACCACCTCCTACAGATATCCAGAAGGATACATGCAAGCCAGGGTTCCAAGGAGAGTGGGTGTAGAAACCCAGGACTCTCAGCATGACAACTGGAAAAGCAGTAAGGAAGTCATATATCTTGGCTAAAGTTCTGTGAAATGTTTCACTTTCAATGAACTGGCATTTTCAAAGAAGAAAATGCATCATTGGAATATTTCCCTTCAGCTCCTGTATAAAGCTCAATAATCTGATTTGCAACAAGTCCCTCTATAAAAAGTGCTGAGCTTGCAGGGCTGTCTGCCTGAGAGGTTTTATGGAAGATTTGTAGGAGCACAATCAAAAATGAAATGACATGTTAACTTCTGGATTATAACTAATCCCTCTGGAAATAATTATTTATTCAATCAACAAAATAAGATCAGTTATATTAACCTTGAAATATCAACAGCTACTCTCCAAGCTTCATATACACAGATGATGATGTTTAGCACTGACAGTTCCCACCATCTGATTTCTCACTTTATTTTAATCATAAAACAGTGAAAAATATCCTCAGGCCTTCTTGCTATTTTGCTTACAGGTAATGAAATTATATGGAAGGTTGTTGGAATGAAAACCCCTCTGGACTCAGGCCCAGAGGAGAGTCAAGGCACAGGGTTTGAATTAAAACCTTTGGATAAGCTGAGATACATGAAGTCACACCAAAATGAAACAGAAATATAGATCTCTAACTTTTAGTGAAACTGTTTGTTAAGTGCCTTAAACATTGAAAAGCTTCAGCAGAGACCTTAAACACAGTTCTTTCTGCAGCACAACAAGAACAGAATTTCTCTATTTTAGACAAAATATAGATAGAACTGTACTCTTCACATTTTGTAGATAGTGTTCACAGTTTTTAGATGGAATGTTCACATAAACAATAAGAGCTGATAGAAATTGTATATGCATCTCCTGTGTAATACTTGTGTAAGGCCGACCACTGTCAGAATTAGACCAGGATAGGTTAAGAAAAGAAAAACTAGAATCGTATGTTAATCTTATTGGTCAATTGACAAATATGGTCCATACTTCTGTAAGAAAAGTTATTAATTGTAATTGCAATTAGAAGAAGAATTAGAAGAAGGAGAGAGGCCCTACTCTCTCTCTGCCTGCTGCTGCTGTTACTGCTTGGCCTTATCAGGTATCCCCTTTGAACTCTGCCTTCAGAAAACTATGAGACTGTGGAATAAAGAACTTTAGCAGTACAGCAGCCTCCTCTGCTCATTTGCCCTGGTCCGAAAGGAAGGGTACCCATCATGAGCTCAACATAAAGTAATTTTCTTCTCACATGCCCATGTTTATCTCAGGCTTGGTGTCAGCAAAGTTGCTGTACTTCATTTAAACTCAACTGGGAAAGAATACAGATGCAATTACTGCATGCAGCACATACAGACTGTTAGAAAAATTAAATCACAGTGTGTGATGGAGTTGGGCCCTTGTTTTGAGATATGTGTGCAATTTTTTCACATATTCAGGAGACCTTAACAAACATGGGCACCACCAGGTATTTCCAATCAGGCAACTGGCAGATTTTTAACTCCTTATGTCCCAAAACCCACTATGGATAAAACATTCTTGTTTTTTTCAGCCTGTGCTGCTGAACTGGTGGACTGAAGCCTGAGAGAGGGACTTTTAAAATTTTCTTTTATTTTCATTTATTCTCCCTATCATGCATAATTTAATTGCACCATCCAGCCTGGTGTATTTTTGTCTCAAAAGCAATTCTGGCTGGAGATAACTTCCTGTGGCAAATGTCAGTCTGTGGTGTCCTTTGATTCCTGGTGTGTTGCTGTTCCAGTGCAGGTGATGCTGTGCGTTCCCACACTGCACCGAACACCTGCAAAATGAGAGGTTTTACAGCAATCCAAAGCTCGGCATGGCCATTTCTGGAGTGCAGCCATTCCTGGTGCTGGAGCACCCCATGAGCCCTAAAAGGATGAACACTGAGATCTTGAATACAACCCATCTTCATAGGAGCAGCATACACAGCTCTGTGAACCAGACAGAGGAAAAGGCAAAGGCATCTCCTATTTCTTGATTTTTTTCTCAAAGGGAAATTCAGAACAAATGAAACTGAAAAGGCAAAATACTGGCAGGCAAAATACTACAGGAACATCAGAGCTTTTCACAAAATCAGGTCTGTACACTGCTAGAGCTTCACAAGTCCTCCAGAGGAATAGACTGACAACAGTAATTGCCAAGAAAAGGATGGTTCTGGAAGAACCAACAACCAAGTGGAAGGCAGCACAAAGCAGTTAACCTTCAGCCACACTCACAAAACTGCAGCATTGTTCAGTATTGCTGTAAAGCAGTGCCATTTAGGTACTGGCTGTGAAAAGGCCCCAGGATGGCAATTTCCTGGAATTACCTGGGGAATGGTCACCAAGGTGCAGATCCACAGAAGGATTTGAGTACTGACTGCAATAGAAGCTGACACCTAGGGAGACCAGGTGGCCACAGGATGGTTTCTGCAACAGCTGGATGGTTACACACAGGAACTGCCTACAAGAACCTGAAAGAAAAGCAGACGTCTCCTGTTGGCCAAGACTTGGCCACAACATCTACATGTCCAGGTGCAAGCTGTAAATATTGAAAAATGTTGTATCACCAGCCCCTGGGGACAGACAGCAGCTGAGCAGGGGCTGGATGCCATCACTGAAGTCCCAGCCCAAAGGCTCAGTTTCTAGATAATCAATACTGCTCTGACTGAAGCCAAAAGGAAAGCTAAGAAAGCTCTCTGCAATGCCTGAAAAAAGCCAAGTTTACTTGTGTTTATGTTTACAAATATTTAATTAATGTTTCTGAAAGATTCATTCTGGGAGCCATGGAGAACAGCAACAGAAGAAAGCAGACTTGAAAAGAGAAGGAAGAGGTTGAGCATCTTTTATCAATAATAGAGCATCTTTATCATCCATATATTTAACAAATGCACCTTGCTGTGCTGTTTTTTAAAACCACCCTCATTTGTGGTCTGTGAATTTGCGAAACACCTTTACCCTGCAATCCTCCAGGAAAATTATTAAACTTAATAGAATCCACCTATGTTCTAAAGCTGAGAAGGAAAGTACTTATATTTAATAAAAACTATTGTTTTCTAAATGGTTATGGTATTTAATTCACATTTTCTTTGCTATTTTAACTGCAGCTTTATTAGAACAACATTGTTGGCTGCAGTGTTTCTTTTTCACCACCATTGTCATGATAAGAAAACCATGGAAAGCAGATGAAAAACAGGGAAAATATAAAAAGACAGAGCATGAGCAGAGTAGGCTGAAAATGTGTGTTTGGGGAAAAATATCTCAGATCTGTGCAAAGATCAAATCCCCAAGCACCCTCCCTGTGAGCTTCCAGGAAAAGAAAAGAAGATATAGGATGTTGCTGGCTTACTTCCATACCTATTAAACATCTTTTTGCTTTGGCAGAGAGGGGCAGTCAGCAGGTGAAAACTCAGCCCTCCAGCGTGCCCATTGGCACTAGTGGAAGAGGCCTCTCCCAGCCTGCCAGATTCCTCCATCCTTACATGGTGGGAACAGAAATTCCCTTTTCTTCCTTTGCTCTCTCCCTCTCAGGACCCACTAAGTTCTGTGGGTTGGATCTGGTGCTAGATGCCTGTGTTTGCCCAGTTCAGATCCCCAAGCAGAAGATTTGACACAACTGCACTGAGAGGATCATCCTGAGTTTCTGTTGATGAAATCATCACAAAGATAAAGAGGCAAGGTTGTAATGCTTGACCAGAGCACCCACAGGACTTGGCAGGGGTGAAGCATGAATTCTTGAGAAGGAAGACGGGGAATGGGGTGGGTGAGCCAGGTCTGGGTGGGTGCCTAGTGCCCTACTGAACCCACAGCCCTGCTCCAGCCCCACCAGCCTCAGCCAGAGGCATTTTCAGGAATAAGAGGATAAAATGCAGAAGGAGACAGGTGAGCAGAAACAGCAGCTTGAACACAGACCTCAGTAAGCACTTTCTGAGCTGGAATCAAGAGGATGTTCACCACTGAGGAGGCAAATAATCATACAGGTGAAAATGATGCTATGAAACAGCGCTGCAGGCTCAACACCCACGTTCCCCATCATTACCAGTTCAGTACCACCCCACAGACACTATTTAAAGCAGACTTGTCACTTTCCCAGCCTGTTTTCCTGCCCAAGTGCAGATGCACCTCTGCCTGCTTGTGGCAGCATAGCACCAGCCCTGGGCAATGCCTATGGAGCTGCCAGGGGAGGAACATGGATCAGATCCCCTTCCTAGAAATCAGCACAACTCAGTGCTAAGGAAAGGGCCATCACTGGTCAGCATCTTCCAAGTCTGAACGAGGCAGAGGGCGATCAATGGATTTAAAGAGGGAATATGGAAAGACTCCAGTGAACACCACAGCACAAGACACTGGGAAAACTTGGCCAGAGCACCCCAATAGCATTTACAGCTCAGTTATGCAGGATGATCCATGAGCATGTAGCCAAAAGATGGTCCCTGTCCCAAACCCCAGTAAAAAGTCTAGTTAAAAAAAGGGGGAGACAAGAGAAAGCATTCTGGAATTACTCAGTTCTTTGAATCTGAAGCAGATGTGACACTGCACAATGAAAAAAAAAACTTATATAGGAGCCTTATCTCTGCTGATTCTGAAAAATTACTCATTAAATTCTCCTTTGACTTTGTCCATAGATATGGATTTCCTTGGATTCATTTAATCATCTTTGTTACTTGCTGGATGGAAGAAGGAGTACCGACTCACCTTTCTATAGATGTCACTGAGTTTATGGCCCCATGTGCTAAGAAGGCAAGGTAAACAAAGAAAATATTAGGTCTTTATTTGGTAAGAAATCAGATTCATACTGAAAAGTAATAAAACTATCATGATTTGTTTACTGGTTCTCTTTTTAATAGAAAAATGAAGTTACTTTAGTGAACTGTTTAAGCTGTTTCTGATGAATAATAGCCTTATTGGAAGAGTAATGTGTCCACTGATTAGATTTTAAGAGAAGGAATATGAGTTTTTATGTTAACTGGTCCTTTTGCTCACTGCATTCATTAGTTTAGAGAGATCCCCACCAAAAATCAAACTCTGATCTGAAATAACACTCACCAAACATGGAGCAGAGCCAAGAATTCCTGCAATTACAGGGCAGCAATATTCCTTTGTCCTGGGGTTCCTCTGCTGCAGTCTACACACAAAACACTTCAGACAGGGTAATTAAGATAGTATTTCAGATAGAATAGCTAATAACAATTGTTTTAATTAGCATTGTCAAACATCACAGAACAAAGCACTGTAACACCAAGACTGTTGCAGATGTTTTAAGATTTGTTCAAACAGGTTCAATCAACAGCTTTGTCCTGGAAGGGAAGTCAAAGAGGAGATGATGACTAGAACATTTATGCAGAGACAGGTGAACTTGCAACTATTGAATACAAACCTAGCAAAGCGCTTACTTGAAGGGGCACCGCAGATTCAAACGAGAATTATTGCCAACTGAAAACAGCTCTTCAATAGTTCCTCTGTGCCTACTCAATATCTGTCTTCAGCTCTCCCACAAGTATATTCCATGTCATCTTTGGAGAAATACTAGAAAGGCAAAAAGATCTTCAGTACTTGTACTCTTTCTTGTGAGAGGGCTGCTACCATCTTCATCCCCCTTCTTAGATATGCTACACAAAGCAGCTCTGCTGAGGAGCTTCACATAGCAAAACTTCTTAAGATGATGATGCCAAAGCACGAGTGCAGTGGGCTCACCCCTGCCCTTCACTTGGCAACAAGAGAAAAGAAGGTGCCTTCAGCATTTAAAGTGTTCTTTTAAGCAGGTCTGTTCATCTGATCAGAGGCAGGATGGATACTCAAGAGTAGATTATACAGGCAATTAAAATGGCAGAGAAATAAAATTTAAATACCACATTTAAGTTAAATTAATTGACTTGCAATTATGCAGGGTATTTCATGCACAGTTCTGTCACCGCGGAAGCTGCCCGGTCACTCGCACCGACAGGTCTGCGGCAGCCCGAAAACCAGAGCAGGGCTGATCCTGCTGCAAGGGGCAAAGCTCTCAGGGTGCAAGATTGTCTGCAAGCAAAGATGGAGGCAAGAAGGAAGGAGGGGACTTTGGTGTAGTATCCAAAGCTTTACTGTCCTCAGGGGAACCAGGGACTGAAGGTGTTAGGGAAGGGGTGCTTGGATTTTTAAAGGAGGGTGGTTCAAGGGGTGGTAACAATCTCAGGGCCAATAAGGAGAGAGAAGGGGAGGGGTTACTGGTGGGGTGACACACAAACAACCAGTGGGAGGAATAGGGTAGGGAAGAACTTCAAAGGGCCCAATGGAGCATCGAGGGGAGAAGAACTTTCTGGAAAGGGGAAGAAGAAGGGGCAGTGTACATCAGGGATTGACACTCAAGGCAGGGCATGTACAATGCAATCAGGGGAGGGGAAACAATACCGGGATAAACCAAGTACAGGGGGAGAAGGGACACTGCAACAGGCAGGGAGGGTGCCTTGGCTGACCAAAGACAGACACCTGTGACCTCAGGAGTGTCCACACTGACCCAGTGTCTTGGTTTTTGAGACAAAACTTGAGGAGGAAACACTCAAGAATGAGTGTCTCCTCCAAAGGGAAAAGGGCCTCCCCTTTTCCTCCATCAGTGAGACAAATGGGTCACAAGAAATGAAAGTGGGGAAAAGAAATGAAATTGTTTACTAACACACGAACAAACCAGGGTGGTATAGGATAAAAAAAAACCAAACAAACAAACAAAAAAACCCCTCAAAATACAACAAATTCCCAGAGAGGGAACAGACACATGGGCTCAGACCAGACAGGGCCACCCGCGGGCCTGCCAGGGCTGCCCCCACAGGCTCCCCGGACCAGCGAGGAGGGAAGGGAGACAGTGAGGCAAGGGGAAGGAAAGTGAAAACAGAACAGGAAAAAAGCCCAACAGAATCTTTTCCCAGCTAGCTGGAACACAAAGGGAACCCAGAAAAAGAGCACAGTGTTCCCAGCACTCCCTTCCGAACCCTGCTGCTACCCTGGAGCTGTTGGGCTGAACCGTTCAACTGTCCCCTCGGGTCCGTGGTTCTGGCCCCATCCCCCGGGTCCATCTTAAAGGCACAGCATCATTGGGCATTGTCATGGGTTAACATAAAACCACTACAGGCATTAAGTGGATGGTTAAGGAATAAAGCAGCTTCATAACATCACCCCAGGACATTTCAGCCCCAGCGGCTGAACTGGGACACAGTCCTGCAGAACACAAACCTTGTGGAAATGCAGAAGTGTTCAAATCCTCAGTGTGGCTCCTTCCCATCTTGCGGTCTGAACACCACAGGCCATTCACAAGGGCCATGCTGGGAAGGCTGGGTTCTGCAGTCAGGTTTGACCTCAAGCAATGCACTAAATCCCACCACTGGCACAGACAGCTGAGTCAGCTCAGGGGTGCTGTATGTGAAGGTGATGCCTGGAAGGGACCTTTGATCCAGAAGAGGTGCTACAATGGAACAAGACCCTGTTCCATTGCACACCATTGCCCCAGTTCTGGGGATAATGGCTGCACCTACCTGGCTCCAACTGTACTTTGCTTTTTCCCAGCAGTGGCTCAATACTTTGTGAGCTCTTCTTTCAAGTTTAATTGCACATGTCAGTGTGTTTTTGTGCTCACCTAAAAGTGAAGCTAATTTTACATGGCAGTATGCCAGTTCAGGAAACCAATATGCAAATTCATAATTATTCATGCATAATTCAGGAATCATTTGCATACAGTAAACAGGCTATCATCCTGATGAAATGTCAAATGATATAAGTGCTAATGAAAGAAAAGAGAATAGACAAGAGGAGACCATGAGATTGAGAGAAAGTGGGAGTGGAATATATCCTCTAATGAACTTTCAGAAGTCTCCCTAGACTATTGTGCATGACAAGAGACACTAAAACACCTTTAAGCACAGCCCCAGGAGCCATCTCTTCTCTTGCATTTCAGTCCAAAATCTTCCATCAAGCAAAAGCACATTTTCACGCCTAGGGTTTAACTGGATGTAAATCAGATCATTCCAATCAAACCAGAAATTATTTCTTCCAAGACCTAGTAATTCAAACGGCCCATCATTGTCAGAAGTGCAATGTTTCATTATTAAAGGGTTCCTCAGCTGCCCCAGGAGGGTACCTACACTTTTATTGTGTGTTATGTATGGTGAGATTATTTTAATCATTTCAACACAACACTCAATATTTCCCAGCCTCATTCAAGTCTCTTTCACCCTTATCCTGGGGTCTATGAGGGAGACAGTCCTCATCTCCAGCAACTGCAAAAATACTCTACATTACTAAGAGTGCTTGTCAACAACATTATATTCACTGAGGAAGAAAGAGAGAAATGGATTCACGTGCTGATACTCCAGCACTGGATTCATTCCATCATTTTACAGTGAGTGTTGCATCCACTGGAGAGACACAACTCTTACTGAAAGAATTCTCTTTGCAAGGAAAAACAATCAAAGGCTTTTGCTGAGAGTAAATTCTTTCTTTTTAAATATGCAGACTTCATTATTATTATCCTGAGCTTTAAAATGTAAATACTTCAGAAAAGGGTTTCTAGCTTTCAAGATTCACAACAAATGTGCCTCCTTTTTAATGTGTTATATGTAAATAGTATTTCTACCAAACCACAGGTGTAAGTAGTTACTATATACATCTTAATCAAAACCTCTGAGAAAAATTACAAAACCTATAAGAATATGCTTGTAAAAGTTTTTTTCAATATTTGATTTTAAAAACTTGACTTTTGAATGGTAATTGCTAATGAAAAACTTGAGCAAGGAATAGCACAAATGCAAATGAGAAAGGACAGTTCCTATCCTGATTTACAGTGTACTAACCTGTTGCTTTGTGCACATTACAACTGGCATAAAATTAAATAAAGTGATGAGTGTTACACCTGGTAGTAACTCCTGCTAGACTGAAGCCCAGCCAGACTGTTTTAGGCTCCCAGGAGTTATTGCAGTTTCTAGTACTTTTTGTACACGTCATTGTGTGGTTTGCCATTGATGAGGTGTCATAAAAGCCCTGACTTTGCTATCTGCTTCCACTGAAGTGGAAATCAGTGGGATCTACCCAGACTTGCTATGGATTTATTATACTTTCACTGAACTGCAAACACACCTATTGTTAATGGAGGGGCAGTCACATTCTCACTAAATACAGGTACCAAAACATTCATTATTTTGATTATTCTGTGGTTTGCTCATTTCTACCATCATACCAAGAGCAGCAAGGCAGCTTTCAGAGGACAGAAGGAGAGATAGGTTTTTTTTGTGTGCATTCTTGTTTGTTTGCTTGCTTCTTAAGCAGATAATATTGCCTCTCCACAAAACCTATTTATAATCAAGGCTTCAGTCTTGCTTTCCTCTTGGTTTTTTTTGGGGAGGGTGAGGGTTGTTGGGTTTTTCCCCATTAATGGACTGCCAGGGGGAGCTGAGCCTGGGAGATAAATACATCAGCTGCAGTAACTCTTGAGCAGAGCTGAGGCTTAGCTCAGTGCTCTCTTTCATGCCACTGTATGCATGATAAAAAGATTTTTTTTCTGGTGAAGATGCTTTAGGAGAAAATGTTCTAAGCACAGTGCACAGTGGAGAGAGAGGGAAGGAGACAAAGTCTGGAAAAGAAGGCAGGAGCACTTTGTGCCATAAGAAAAGGTTTAAGCTTGTCAGATTGTAAGATGTGTTTTCAAAGTGCATAATTTCCCAAGAATTACATGGGCTGAGGGCGGTTTCAAGGGTACAGCTCCTGCTCTGCCACATATAAATTTCAAGGTCAGAGTCTAATTTTATCCTGTGATATAACAGCCTGTGCTGGAAGCTGCTGAGACAAATCTGAACGCCTGTCGCCCCAAGTGATTAGTGCCTTGCTTTCCTTGTTTCTCTGAAGCTGAGGATGGGGTGAGAATGGAGCAATTTGGGATCACTCCATGACTTCCACATCCACAAGTGACAGGGTGACAGCCACAAACACTGATCCAAGCTGGAGCACAGCTTCCACTGCCAGCTTTTAAGGTGAGCTGAAGGTGCTGGAGGGGAAGGAATGAAAGCAGAAAATTCTGCAGTGGGCACAAGCTGTGGAAGATGCCAGTTTCTTTTTCCAGTTAATCCACAGAAGCCTCAGCTTGAAAATTAAGGACTTCAGGGCAGGAACCAGCAGTGCAAGGCAAGGAGGGAACATCAGCAGTGATTCTGTGCTCATGAATTCAAGGGTTCATCTCAGATGAGTTTGGCATGAGCCAGGGAGAAACACTGAGATGAAATCTGACTTCAAGCAAACAACCAAAAAAAAGGAAAGGATGGAAAAAGTAAATTGAAAGTCAGTGAGACAGACCTCGAGGAACCTGATAAGGATTAACACTTGTGATACCTGTTCCTCATAGAGGAAAAGAGGGTTTGACAGGATCACAAGGGCTGAATGGTTGTGACCTCTGGAAATTGGCCCATCAGAGTTCCTGGGATGGGCTCCTGAGATGAGGGCAGGCAGAGATCTAGACCTAAGCGGTTCCTGCCTTGGAGCAAACAAAGGCCAAAATTACTTTCTTCATTTTCTGCCAGTGCTGCTGTTCAATCATTTCTTAATATTCAGAAATTCTGCCTAATGTATCTATTGGCATCTACAATGCATCCCAATGAGAGAGAGAGAGGAAGGAAGGAAGGNAATATGCCTACAGTTCACAGAAAATATCAGAGAGCCAATCACATTCTTACAGCCCAGGGCCATTGCTCTGCTGTTAGCAGACAGAAAATGTCAGGTTTTGCTGTCACCGCAATGTTCCAGGGTCAGCTCAAGTCATGGATAAAGAGAAAGGCAAATTCTGGCCAGCGGTCCCTTCCCAGTGAAGTGCAGCCCATCAGGAGAGGTCTGTTGTGAGCACCCAGAGCTGCTCCTCAGTTTTGTGCTCGCAGCTCCCAGACTCACACAGGGCTTTTCATACAGTGAAATCAAGCGCTTCCTCTCCTCTGAGCTCACCTGTAGCACCATTAAACTGTCTCCTAATGACAAGCTCAGAGACAAATTTCTCCTTGACTAAGCAAGAGCACTGCCAATTCTACCCGTTAAAAGTATTGACTGCCACAGGGTGACGTGTGCAGCAGTGAGACCACCGAGCTGCAAATTGTAAAAGACTAAGTCCCCACTGACAGCACGAAGAGAGCTGTTTCTGCCAGCAGAAGGCTTTGTTCAAAGAAGACTTTGATAGATTGAAAACAAAACCAATACATGGTGACAATGGCCTTTGGGCTAAGGAAGAGCCAAGGATGAAGTTCTTGCATCTATAAGGGCCAGAGGAGGTGCAGGAGGTTGCTGTGGAAGCACCAGTGGTGCAAAGAACTGTTCAGCCACATTTCACTTCGGCAGCACAGAACAGAGAACAGTTCAGTTTTTCGGCTCTCACTGAGCAGACACCAGACCCCCAAGTTAGACACCCAAGGCCAATGCAAACGCTAAAGCAACTGCAAACCATACATTTTCCTCTGAAGCACTCTGTTAAAGCAAAAAATTCACTATCTTCCCTACACAGCCTACATTTATTTTGCCTTGTACCTTGCCTTGTATTTAGCTGCATTAAAATCAGCTTATTCTACACCAGTCCAGTGCTGGTATATATAAAGTATACTGCTGATGATTATAAATTCTTCATGATGTTATTTTCAAAGTAGGAAAGATGCACAAGGTTGGGAGAGACTCTCCTACAAACCTTTTACCTTAATCAATCAAGCTTGCTATAAACCTGTTATAAACTTGTTATGAAGAAAACAATCAGAAAACCAGTATCAAATTTGTCTGACAAGGTTATCTTGCCCCCCTTTAATATTTTATTCATTATGAAGTAGGATTTAAAATAAAGATGCCTTCAAGGTGTCTTCACCCCTAGCAGATGGCAGAAGTCACAAAGCAAGAGCTGTAATTAGAAAATGAATAGCGGTCTCATAATTTATTGCCTTCTACAGCAGTGCAGGAGACAAAAGGAGAGCTGTCTGTTTGTTGGTGCTGAGGGTATCCATTTTCCAGTTTGATGCTCCTTGCCCCTGGCCTCCATAGAGAAGGGTCACATCCCACTTGAGTTGTTTTGGAAGTCTCCAAAGTGCTCAGTTGTTTCCAGGACCAAGGAAAGGGGAAGATGTGTCATTTTGCCTACTAATAAGTCCCCAATTGCTTTTCTTTAATGCCGTTGGAGCTGATTCACGAAGATTGGCAGGGAAAGGGCACTAACAGTGGGATTGTGCCTTTTGCATATCCCTGACAAGTTACCAGGCTCAGTCCAGAATTTCCCTAACACTAAGGGGAGTGTATGCAGAAACCCTGCACTCAAGGAATGCTCCATGCGCATATGGGTCAGACCAATTTTAATTACATTATTCTTTTTTTCCCCCCTCTCTCTGGTTCCCAGATTTATGCAGGACATGCTGCAGAGCTGGTTCACGATTCACACATTTAGAAGGAGCTCTATTCATTGACCATAAGGATAAGGTTTATGCTCCAGGCCTGCTTCCTAGAGTATCCAATCTTTAGTAGCAACATGGAAAGCTCAGGAATGAGCAGCACCTTGCCAAGCTTTTCAGCAAGGGCTGAGACCAGTTGGCCTGGCTGAAAATGGATGCAGATGTACTCAGAGCAGCAGTTGCACTTTGGCTGCAGCTGCCCCCAGCCACAGGCTCCAGCATCTCCTCTTTTTGCAACCTGTGAGCAGAACCTCAGTGCACTGCAGGCTGGAGGGTGGGAAACCAGCACAGAAAAGGGGTACCAGCTAGCAAAGAGAGCATGCTGTAAGTAACAAGGCAAACGGTGCATGGGTACAGGGAGAATTCATTCAGGAGCAGTTCTGGAAATATCCCACAGAGTAGATAATGCTTGGGAAGACCATTTTCCTTTAATGGCTCCTTCATTTCTCTTTTATTGCATCTGAAGTATGCAGTAAAAGGAAAAACATTTGAAGTCATAAACTTCAAATAAACAACCACAAAGAAACAGCCTGGTATGTCCCGAAATACACTGCAGGATTGGATGCAGGCAATTTTAGGAGGGAGCAGGGTGGTGACACAAAGGAATAGTATTGATGGTCCCATGCTGGGGGGAATACCATCCTTCCCTGGGATGTCTGAATGAAAATCCCACACTTGTTCTGCCCTGGGAGACTTGCCTGCTGGTTCCATGGGCATCATTACACAGGGATCATGGTGTTCCCTGGGGAAGCAGAGGTGGTGGATAGACACAGGGCCTGCAGTGGGACAGTCCTGCAGCAGCACCAAGTGTTGCAGGTCCTGGAGATGTGCCAAGAGAAGATGAGCCAAGACACGGTTTGTGCCACTGCACTGCAGCATAAGGAATCCAACCAGCAGAATTCTACCCCCATGGACAGTAACAATGCAGTAATGTCAGAGCATCCCTAACTGAACTGCGCCTTACTGGCAAAATCTTGGCCCTATATCTGAAATACAAAGGAAAATTATTTTTTTTTTTTTTTTAGGAACCAAACCCCCACAGTACCAAACCCCTACAGTGTTCAGGATGATACAGAGCCCATCAAGGGGGTTTGGATTCCTGCTCCAAGCAGTACCTGAAGCAAAGCTGCAGGATGGGAGCAGCCTGTGCTGCAGATACTACAGGACAGAATCACTAAGGCCCAGTGGGATGAGAAAGCTCCAAAAGTGAAAGGTTTCACATGAGACAGTTTCAGAAAGAGTCCATGTTGAGCTCAGTTGCTACTTGCAAAACCTCATGTCTAGCAAAGACATGATAAGCAATTTCTCTGCTGACACACTGAGAACTCTGCTGCAGGTGAAGCAGACCTGTTCTCTACAGTTCCAGCATATGCACCTTCTGGGAAGATCATACAAACTGCAGAGCCAGAAAAAGCGTTTGATTTGGATAATTAAGGCCTGGCTCTGCTGTGCTAATGAGCAGTCATTATTCAAAGCATCAAAGCCAAACAAGGGAGATCCTGGAGCAGGGTGAAAACACAAAGAAGTATCAGGAGAAACATGATTACCTTCCCTTCAGAATCAGGGTACTCTCACACTAAGGCTGCTACAGTACATCCTGCAAAGCAGCTGAAATGTGAGTTACCATTGAAGGTAATGAGGAAGCTGATGAGCTGGAGATGGAACAGCTACAACCTATCATTTCCTGTTTCCTGGCTCAGCTCAGCTCTGCCTTGAGCAGAGGATCTCACAAACTCCAAGAAGTGGGAGAGGCTGAGTGGCAGAGTCCAACTGGCGGGACAGAGAATGGGGGTTTGATTTGGGTCATCCTGAGGCTATGAAGTTTGATCTTCTCCTACCTTTCAGTTGCACTCTCCTCATCTATTCTGTGTAGGCTTTTCCTGCTACACCTTCACCTTTCAGCAGCACTCTCAACAACGGGCAAGTATCTGATACCCAAAAGTCCTTCTCCTTCCTACCCTTTTCTGACAAAGCCCATCCACCTGCATTATTAAAACCTACTGATTTTTAAATGAGCTTCATAAATCTAAGAAGGGAGCAAACAGAGTAATTAGCAAGCAAATTACACATTGAAATATGATGACAAGTGAATAAGAGAGGGGTTGGTTGTTGAGATCCATCTGCACATAAGTCTCCCATAGGAGAAGGCTACGTAAACAATCAGTCATAAACTTATTACACCTGCTAATAAGCCATAAACTTATTACTGTAGCTTGGAAGCTGCAAAGAAAGGTAAGAGTTCACCGATTCCTAATTGGCAACAAACATTTGATCAGCCTCAGAACTAGTATAACAACTTGTCTCGGTTTGAAAGACAGGCATCTGCCAAGGAAAGCGGAAACCTCCCTTGGAACGGAAAATGTAACCCCCTTCCCTCTAAATTATTATAACTTTGAAATTAAGGGTCTTTCAGGCAAAGAGATATGGGAAAAGGAATAGCAGTTCTTTCTAGTATGTACCTGTATAACAAGGCAAGCAAACAACACCACCGGCAGCAAGAACAAGCAGAGCCAGAAGGCAGTGCCAGCCTCTCTGGGCTGCCGGCACCTTCCCCTTCGGTGCAGTTCCGCTCACAGCCGGCAGGGGCGCCGGTGGCTCCCGGCCGGGCAGGGCGGGTGCGATGGCTCCCCGCGCCTGCAGGGGGCGCTGTGGCGCGGGCTCGGCTGTCTCTGCCCGTGGGCAATGGCGGCGAGCCGGGGGCAGCGATGGGAAAGGGGCTTCCTTTACAAACCCCCCGGCGCAGGCGGGCCCGGGCCCCTCTGGATGGCGAAATGGGCCGCACAGGAAGCTCGGAGCGGCGGCTGGGACGGCAGGGGCGGGCACACCCTGGGGCAGCAAACAGCCTGTATCAGAAACTCTGCAGCTCTGCGGGAGCCGCGGGCTGTCCCAGCAGGCGGGGGCTGTGGGGTTACAGTGCAGCGAAAACCCGGAGCAGCAGCAGAGAAGCAGCAGGGCTGGGCTGCGGCAGCCCAGCTCCTGAACATGGCCAGGAGAGGCTCCCTTAGAGGGGCTTGGGGCTTGGGGTCCCAGGTTTTCTCTGAGGCTGCCGAGTACATGGTGAAGGTCCCTTCCAGTGAGATGGAGTCTTAGTAAAGTCCCAGTTCAATGGCCACTCTCACAAGCAAATCTTCACTCACAGTAGAAGACACCAGGAGACAGAGTGGTGGCAAATTCTCCCGACAGTGGTCGCAGCCTTTCTCCTCTCCAGTGTCAACAGTGAGAGAACTAGGACCAGCGTCCAGCCCCTTCCCCCCAGCCCAAATCTCGTGGTATCTCTGCCCCCTTCAAGAGAAACCCCAAAACTACTAGAGTAGCCAGCCACACCCTTCCCCTGAACTGTGGCAACTTCTGTTGTTTCTCTTAAGTCCTGGTCATTATTGTCTCTTAGCAACAGATATGGGAAAATTCCCTGAGAGAAAGAAAAGGAATGGGAGCAATCCTAACCTCCAATACAACTACACATATATAAACAATGCTGCTTTCCTAAAAAGTGTGTAGAAGGATGTTAAATAACACATATTGCTGTTTTTAATTTAGCTGGATGCTGTAAAATGATGACAAAGTAGGAAAAAACCCACAAAATCCCAAACAATACAAAATATCCGTTTCCAGTGCCGAAGAGTCAGTAACCAGGGACATGAAACAGGTTAATAATAACATTTAGCATAGACATGCATCACACCACTGGTTGTCCAGCCAGCAACACCTAATTGAACTAAAATTATTCACTCGGCATATCTCATTAGACGGCACAATTTCGATGCTGTGATACAGTCACTCAGGCATTAAGCTTTTATATGAACCATAGCTGATGACACTCACTTGTGCAGGTCATGGAGGAAATGCCAGTGCTGGACCCACAGCTCTGGTTTGCAGCAGGTATTACTGTTTATGATGGCCTTGATCATCTTCTTGTTACTTTACAGACCCTACTGCTGTGCACAGACATCCCAAACTATATCCATCAGCAAACATTACCCACTATAGCTCTTGGCAACACCACCTCTTCTGTGTCAACCAGCCAAAACAGGGCTCTAAATGAGAAGAACAACTCAGATCATATGTTATGCTAATTATGCATAAGAAGAAGTAAACAAGCTCCATTAAGATTATTATGCATGAGTTCATGTTTTTGCACAATTCACAAATTACCTATAACTGCTTTTCTTGGATAAATAAGGTTGGAACAATGCAGCTGACATTTTGTGCCAAAGACTGTGACTTCACCGTAGGTTTCAGAGAAATTACCCTGAGATTTATGGTCTTATTAACCCATGACCCTGATATTGTCTGATGAGACTTGATTATCATCCTAGTCTGGTGGCTGAAGAGTCCTTTTCTTGATCCAGATGACTAAAGGCAGAAGCAATATGTCTCTGAACTGAATTTGAGTCTGAAAGAAACTGTCCCAACTGTGTGTGAGCATGGATAGCCCTGTTCTGTCTGGAAGGAAAGCTGTGTCAATAGGATGAACATATAGGATATCTTTCTTTTCTGATTCAAGTCAGTCTTACACCAACTGGGAATGCTAAAACAGACAAAACTACTAGAAGGCATTGATGCAGCATATTCCCTGATCACACCAAGTTCACAATGCTCCTGCAGAGAGATGCATGGAGAGTCTGGGGGATCAGGACAAAAAAATAGGTTTCCTGCAAGCATCATCTCCACATCCTGGACAAACACAGCTCCAAATGCATAAACCCATGGCCTCTCCCTAGGTCTTAGATCACAATTAACATGTTGCTTGGCAATACCATTCCCTTTTTAAAACCCTCCATTCCCCAGCACTTCTGACTTCACTCCTAACTGCATGCCCACCTGGGATTTCCTGTTGAAAATGTTGGGAAGCCACTGCACTCAATTTCTCAGTCCCTTTATACTTCTTAATAGTGCATAAGCAGATATGGGCAGACTTGTGACTTTTTAAATTACCCACATTATTATTTTGATACTATTTTCTTCTGGCTAGTTAGATAACAGGAATGCCTTTCTAACCTCATGTTACTCTGCTAATTGCTTCTGTTGTACCTATTGAGCACCTGGCCCAGTGTCCAACACCGGAAAGAACAAATTTGATATTAAGAGATTGCCTGTTCTTTTATAGCATCTCCTGGCAGAGAGAAGGAAAATACCTTCCTGAGATGAGAGTAACATAGGAGAAGTTCCTATTTTCAGCCAGTGCTGCAGACAGCTTTACTGGAGGAGAGCAGTGATAAGCTTCTTCCCTTGACTGGACTGTACACAAGCAAGAAGTGCTAACATTTCTTAGATTTATAAATTGCTGAATGACCTTCATGGATCTCTTAAAAGTAGTTTTGAAGCACTGCCAGGTTCACCAACCTTGCATTGTTTCCAAAATGATGCTGAGAGCCTTTGCTTGCATCAGCAGTGGGGTAAGAACACCTTGTCTCAACAGCTCTCTTCACACCTGAAGGGCTTTAAAAAGGTCGCTTAAGGATTTCTGCAGAAATTTCATCTGTCTTCCAAAAGTGGCCATTATGAAGGACACAACTGCTGTAACACTGGGGACCCAGTGGTCTGGAGGGCAGAGCAACAGTCTAGGGGAATCCAACAAGACTTGGGTTTTAACCCAAAATTAACCGTCCATGAGCTGCCACTTCCTTTGAGTCAAAACAGGCGTGTGCTTTCCTATGGATCTTCAGACATTCAGCTTCCAAATCCAGCTGCTCAGGGGCTCCTGCTTGTGCAAAACTGTGCCCAGAACACAAATTCAGGTTTGCCAGTGTCATCGTGTTCTCCTTGACTATGACATTCATAGCCTTTAACTACAGGTATTTTAGAATTTTACTAATGTCTCCTATATTATATAAGGCAGATTAGAGTTCTGTTCCATTTAATCTTGCTCATCCATCATTCATTTAACTTTGCATATTGAATTCAAAGCAAGTATTTTGAAATCAAAGCTCCATTAAACCTATTAAATTATATGTTGTTCTGGATAACTGTTATCATTGGACACAATAGCTTTTATTAACTGAAATAGAACATTATGAAAATAAAAAAAAACATGTCCTTGGAGCATCCCCAGGTCGTTATTTTAAAGCAGCATAGGCATTAATCCTACAAGTTATAAATACATTATTATTAAAAAAAATACTAGGAAAAGTTGTAGAAACAGAAAACTAAGCAATGTCTTCCATCATTGATTCTGCTTTTTTAAGCAGGTAGATTTTTTTTCCATGCAGCACACAGAAAGGCTTTGATGTTTTATGTAACGCTGTCACTCACTGAAAGGCAACTTGATGTTCAGTATAAAATTCAGTAGACTGCACGGAGAGCCCAACTTCACAGCTCCTGCTCTCCTATTTGTGAAATGCTTTATATTAAAGAGTATTTATATTGCTTGAAAACTATGTTCAGAAGAGACATATCATGGTGACTCTGTCTTAATCGCTTTGTAAATAGATGTGCATTTCGTAACTTCAAAGTAAGGGGAAATGTTGATCGATTTCTGTACTATTCTTTCTCTATGTCATGCTTGTAAAGACTTCAAAGTGTCTAAAAAACCAGTCTGATTTCATACATAATTAGGTATGGAACTGATACTTCCAAACAGCAGCCGAACAATAGCAACTCACTTTCCAGCACTTGACAAGAAACAAATCAAGACAGAGACAGCAGCAAGAATAGCTGATACCTGAAATCACCTCCCTCCAGTGAGAAACTGTGATAAGACAACCCATGTGGTCTGTGTATCTTCAGATTTCTCATTTGTGCCAAGATGTTATCTAGGAAGTCTTATAGGCTGAAATATATTAATTGGTCAGAGATAGGTGGCTAGATCCAGAAACACGCTTGAAACAGTTGCAGAAAAGTAACAGGCTCTAAAGGAAGATGCCCAGCTCTCCAGAGGCCAAAGAAACCTGGGACAGCATCACATAAAGTTGCCAGTAACGAGGAAAAATTGCAAGACTGACTGTGAAATTCCATAATGCTTAGATACAGTTAGCTTTATCTGGGGAGAAGTTTAATCCAGGCTTCCTTGTAATCCTTTCCTACTGCTGAACAACACCACCTCCCCCAAATAGCCCAAAACACTCTTCGTGCACAGCAGTGCTTGCACAGCACAGCCTGCCATCCCATCAGCAGTTCTCTGGTGCAGGAATCAATGCAAATTCCTATTAAGGCATATCATTTTCTGTTGTTCTTCTGCCACAGTGCAGAGAACCAAAAAATACCCTTGAAGAGATGCATATATGAGATTAGATGACTTAAAAGGCAGTGTGAAAAGCAGATGTATGTGGGTATTGACTACCTTTCTTGCTCCAAGTAATTACTGCAGGCTATAGTGAAGAAGCTGCAGTCTCCCAAACACCTTCAGTCACATCTCATTGGCCTCCAGCCAGATCATCCCACAAGAATCTTTTCAATCACACAATCCTACAAAAAACAATTTGATTTCACAATGGTGATGAATCTAACTAACCTTATTATTTGCTTGCTTGCTTTGTAAAGAGCCAGATCAGACAGCTTCAGATTTATCCATACATTTTCAGTGTTTTGTTAATTATCTTATTGCTTTATGGATGTTCCCATATTGGACAATCACCTTCACCTGAAGAACACTTGCTAATTGTCAGTACTGGGGAGGCTGGACATTTGTGGTAAGTCTGACTAGGGGAACAACACTTCTGTTGTTGTGTCAGAATGTAATGATCATCTGTAAAACAAAAGGATAAAAACAAGTGGAAAACAAAATCAAATGCTATGTGTTTTCATCCATGGGAAATCATGCCTGACCAATAGTACATGATTCCTTATAAGAAAACTCCCTTGTTGGACTGGGGAAACACACTTGTCCTCACCTATCCAGAGAATGGCAGTCAGTGAAATCCTTAAGTGAGTTACTGCTTGAAGATGGAGTGGCTGGGAATTAAGAGCAGGAACCAGCTCCACTGAGATTATCAGCAGGCTGTGGTGATATGAGACTTCTCAGAGCAAGGGCATTATCAGTGATGACAAGCCAGTTCATGGTTGTCATTAAGGATCCTGGTCCATGAAGCAACTGTGGTGTTCAAGGAACATGTATGCTCATGTTCAAGGCAAGAGCTGTCTTACAGAGGGAGACATAACATCAAACCTGTGTAAAACTGCACTGTATTACCAGGCTTTTCTTCTTCTTTTTCTAAAACCTTGAAACAGTCAGGCTGAGAGTCAGAGAAAAGGTGGTGACGTCAGAGGGACTGGTACAGATAAAACAGAGAATGCCTTGCAAAGAGGCACAGCTTGGCTCAGCTCTGCTCCACATGGAGCAGGTGATCACTGATCCAGGCCCAAGTGAAGGAAGAATAAAAATCATACTTCAGCTCCTGAAGATTCAAGACCTGGGGGGAGGGGGAGGGAAGCAATCAACAGTGCAATTTGATTCTAATTCCAAAACTTAAGTCTTCTGCAGTGAAAGAGTTTATAATGAAGCAATTTCTACCACCATGATGAGGAGGAGAGAGGTATGGGCCAAGAACAAATCAAAAGCCACTGTATCAGAACCATTGCTCTTGAAGAGCCATCAGAACTGCTGCTAAAGTGTCCTCAGTGCATGTGACTTAGCATTCAATCACTGCCCAGGCTGATGCTAGGCTAACTAGCCCTGCACAGGTCAGTGTATTGCTGCTGCTGGGGCTGAGCCTGGTACCCAGGTGACTTTTGAGCTTCTCTGTGCAGGACAAGGAGTATGAGATGCTCTCATCTGCCTCCCAGAAACACTTCACCTCTAAATAATCAGGCAGTGGAGGAAAAAGGGGTTTTATAATGCCAGGTGCTGAAGCCTGTGTCTTCAAGGGCTCTTCTCACAGGGTGCAAAAGGATCAGCTTCTACAAAGGGTTTAGTCTACACAGGGTTGACAAAACTGCACCAAGCCAGGAGGCCCTGCTGTGACCTGCCTGTGGTCACCAAACCCTTGGAAGTATGCAGAATTTCCTCAGTTCATCTGGGACAGGGGTGAGCAGGAGCAGTGGCACAGGCAGGACAGGCACCTGGGGCTGAGGCAGGATTTCTCCCAGTGCCAGGAAGGCCTCAGCCAGAGCAGCTTCTGGACCAGAGAACCACGGTGAGACAAGCTTAGCACTCACCCTAATGAGCTACAGGAACAAACCTCGTTAATTTTAATGCTCTCCCATTTATGCTGGAGTTGTTGGGCTCCCACACTCCATTCACCTGACAGTGCCCACTGAGACAAAGAGCAGCTCATTCTGTCCCCTGGGCTGGGGAACCAAAGCTCAGACAGGAGCTCCCTGACACCCAGCTGCAGCATGGGGGATGCAGACACCCTACTCACTGCCACTGCAGGACTTCCCCAGAGCAGAATCAGTTCCTGGCTGAGGGGAGGTGATGGTTTTGCCTCCAAAACCATCCCAATCCCTCTGCAACTTCAAGGTGACCTGAAGGACCTGAGCAGTATCCCAAACTGCAGCAATCTGGGACACAGAGACTTGTGGGCTCTTCCAAGGGCAGGCAGAGCCACCCAGCCTTTCCCATGTGGTAGAGAACACCTGCTCATCAGAAACTGAAGCTTTCACAGAGAAAAAGAAGAAAAACAAGTGGCATTTTCACTCTTTCCTACTGAAATTTTAAACTGAAAGTACCATGATTTTCAAAAAAGGCCAGAAAGAAAACAAAATTACAAGACAGAGCATTAACAGAAATTAATAGAAGTATTTCCACAGGGCTTTTAAAGCATGAAAACCTTTTTTATAAATATCTATGGAAATATTACTGCTATTTTGGATCAGCTGTGGAGTCAGCATTGAGCAACAAATTTTGCTGAGCATCTGCTCCTCTAAAAACATTTCCCAGGATAGAAAGCAAAATGCCCAGCACTTCTCAGCACACTTAATTTGCTGATTTTATCCAAGGAAATCTACCCTCCAAACTGATCCCTTCATGTTTTAGTCAGAGCAGTCCCAAGGAAGACCAGCAGTGCTGCAGACACTTTGGTCACCCATCAGCCCTTTCTGAGGCTGCACTACAGTGTTTGTACAACACACTGCACATACAGTGCACAATCCAGAGCCTTTCCCTTGCCAAACACACATTTTTATCTGTTTTAATGCTGATCCTCCCTGCATCCCCTAAGTAGTAATAAGTGGCTGAACCACAGGCAGGGAGGCAGCATGTAATTGCTCTCCTGGAACAATTACAGCAACAAAGTCACTCTCAAGGTGTTGCAGAGCACTGAACCTCCCAGAGGGCACTGGTGAGACGTGAACTCCTCCTTGGAACAAGAGTGGAGACAAATTCAGGGAACTTTTTCCTGCTGCCCAGATGTGTTCAGCATTGCAGGCAGCTATGATGAACTGGGGCTATCCTGAAAGAAAATCCATCAGATAGCATGGAAAGCAAGACCCTGGAGAGACAAACAAGACCCTGGAATAAACTGTATAGCCATGGATGCTGACTAACGAACACAGATTCATTATCTAATTTATGTTCAACGGTGTTAAAGCACAAGACCTGTCCCATTCCACAAGCCAGAGGCAGCAGCATCTCCCTTCAGACCCTGCAGCACCCAGGTGCACATGTAAAGGCTTTTCTTTGAGGGAACTACTAGCAAAGCCAGCAACTTCTACCATGCAGATGGAATAATAATTTTAAATAATAATTTTAAATAGTGGAATTATTGTGATTTAACCGCAGGTTTGGGGTTTTCCCCTCCTCTGGATAAAGCCCTTATACTATAATTTATTTATTAACATAAGCCCTCATTGCAATTGGGATTAACCTGTTTTGCACTGCTGGGAGCAGGCATGGGGGACATGGGTCCAGCACAGGGGACAATGCCCAAAGAATCCAGGGTTTTGTGTAAGCTGTGGTGACTGGAAGCATTATCAAAATGGCACTGCTGGTCACAAGGAGGAAAACAGCATCCATGGTGTCTATGGATGGTGCTGGAGAGGTGCTGGCAGCTGCAGTTTCACCTCAGGTTGCTGTTGCATCTTCTGTCTGAAGACGAGGTGTTCCTCTGAGCAGGGCATTTGTCCTGAGAAGTTCCCCAGGCTCATCTTCACTCACATATTCACCCACATTTTTTGCCTGTACCATGATTAAGAACAACTGCACTACTAAGACACATCATCACATCATCCACGTGCAGATGGAAACACAGGGGAGAGGGCAGCTTCCCAAACCATTGCAGATTTTGGGCATCAAATGCTTTTGGGGATAGAGAAAATAAGTATACAGAGACAGATCTCCCCATCTACTAATAAGTTTATTTCCTGACAACATGCATATAGCAGAGCAGCACTCACTCTTCGTAATTCCAGTTGAATCAATGGAAACACCAAGAAAATAATTTAGTCTCAGGAGTTAGTTCATATTCACTGACAGGATGAGTGAAGTGTGGTTCCACACTTGGTTGGTTGGATTTTAACAAATGTATTTTCTGGAGTTGAGCAGTCATCCACCACGTGGACTCTTAGCAGAGTACTGATGGATGTTTGGTCCAACCCTAAATCTGCTCAGGACAGAAGTACCATTTTTACTGAGTTTGGAAGGTGTTGGTCAGGGTTTACCTCCCAGAGGCTGTGCTGCCCCAGGCACCAGGCATAGGGAATGGGATTTGGAGCTGATCCATTCACCAGACCGGGTGAAAGCCAGCACTCACCAGTCTCAGCTATCACTCTGCAGAACAGGAGCTCCACTTAAAAACCCAATTGATTAAGGATTATTTTTTATTTTTTGTATTTTTGGCAATATTAACTCTGTAAAGTGTTGATGCTGCAGGAGAGCTCAGCAAAGCAGGATATTTTGTAAGGCTGTTTTAAAGCTTTTATAAATTGGGAAAGTGAGTTAAAAAAGGGGAGCTTCAAGAAAACTTTAAAGCCAGTTTGCCAGCTAAATAGTGCAAGGAGAAAAAGCAAAATTGAAAATAAAGTTAATGGGTTTTTAATACTACATTCACCAGACAAGCTAAATATAGCAGCATTAGACTAAAGCATTGTCTGTAGCAGGCTTAAGTTTCAACAATTCACTTGCTGATTAGCATCTACATGACATCATTCAGCACCGTGATTTTTGGAAACAAATAGTGAATTTTTAGCTGTTTAAAGAGACCCAAATCACAGTGGGCTAAACATAGAAAAGGAGAGTGATAACGGAGAATGATGTAAAACCTAATTAAAGACCTTTGGCTGCTACAGAATTGAAAACCAATTAAAAACCTCTTTTTGCAGAGGAAACTCCCAGAAGAAATTCCTAATTCTTAATTTTCTTCTGTCCTTATCTGCACTCTGACCAGTCTCTGAAGCCTCCTCAGCCATACCAGGAGGATCAGAGAGCAGGAAGCAGAGCAGTGTCCCTCTCCACAGGCAGAGCCGCTGGGACCGTGATCTTTAATTACGGATCACAATTGGATGCTCCATTAGAGAAAGGGCTTTTAAAGCTCCATTTAAAACTCGATATGCCAGTCTTGATACCTTGCTGCCAAGTACAGTCCTGGTGGAGGATGAAGGAGGATGCTTAGCCCAGGCCATACCTTGAACCCACCTACTCCTGCCAGCACTGCCTGCTGCTCCCAGCTTGGGCTCTCTCCTATCCTGCTGCACTGGGGTTGTGCCTTGGCACTTTGCCAGACACTTGATACTATTTTATTTTATTTCTGTAGAGAATTATCAAGGAGAGAATCTGGAAACACTCAGAAAGACTTCTTACAGGTTTATACTTACTTTAAAAATCTAATTTAAATCCTTAGTAGCCTTATCCTTATTATAAAATTAACACTTAATTCCTTCCTTGCTACTTGAATGAATTCATATCTGTGGTCAGCCAGAGAAAATGAAATTGGAAATTACAATTCTGGGGTGTCATACTGCATATAAGAAATTAGAACCATGGATTTTGACATTGATTTATTTTCTTTATTACCACTTTTTGTTGTCTAATACAATATCACTGTGACCTGAGGTTTGAGATTCACAACCATGGCAAGTGCAGAGACCAGAGGGAAACCAGAGGGCTCAGCTCTGCTCCCAGTTCCAGCACTGGGAAGGTGCAGACTGCCCACTGTGTGCCCACAGTAGTTATCATTTTTAGAACTGCCAACACACAGATCAGAAATCCCAGACCACTGAGACTCTCCAAAGCATGATTTGGGAGCTGGTGCCATGTCAGAGAGGAAGCATCTGAGGGCAGAGGGCATGATACCTCACGTACCCATCACCTGAGACATTCTCAGAAAGGCATCAAAGAACCTTCTCCTCTGCACATCCTTCCCTTTTGTTGAAGGCTCCCTTTCTCCTGTTACTGCTCTCCTTTTCCCTTCACTTTTTTAGATCTCTAACATAGTCTGGTTGTTTTTTTCCCACCATGGCAGACTCAATCTTGCCTCCCACTGCAGAGCTGCACAGCTAGGTCAGCTCTCCCTGCTGCAGGCAGCAGGTGACCCTGCTCACACCCTCCTTCTCACGAGCTCTGGTCTTCTCACCTGAAGAAGGGGAATTAAAATTATCTTAGCAAAACCCTACACAATGATGGATGACTGATCACTGCATTTTCCCCCCAAAGATCTCACAGGCATTATTACTTTAGTCCCTTTTTAGCCTGCCTCCATGGGGTCCCATGTGCCCCCGCAGAGCACAGGCAGGGTCAGTAAGATGTCAGTAGCAAAGAGTCAAGAAGAGCATTGCTGTCATCCCAGCAGAGCATGGGTTTACTTGTCTGTGCTCTTCAGAATCTACAAGCAAACACCATGAGACAAAGGGAACACTGGGTTTTTCCCAGGCTCAGGAGGAGGTGGGATCAGGGGAACAGGGACCAGCAGGGAAGCTCTGGGGAGCAGTGAGAGGCTGAGGCCAACAGCCAACTGGGGAAGCCCCACAGGGAAATGGACAATACCAGGGTCATACAGCATGGGGAAGAAACCTCTCTGGTTACCCCAAAACCACGCAGGCATTGCTTGAGCTGGCAGCTTGCTGGGATTTTCATATTTTAATGTGTACCCATGAGCTTCCCGAAGAGCAGCTTGGGCAGTGCAGGTCCTTCCATAATTTTTCCTGCTGAAGTCCCAGGCTCCATCCAAGTCAGCAGCTGCAGAGGAGCAGCCTGTGTCTGTGCAGACACAAAGTAATATCACAGTGCTGGTATTTATCAATTCTTTAGCAATGACAAGTGCATCCACCTTAAGCTAAGGACCACTGGAGCCCCAGAGCAATTATATACAGCAAACTCTCACCTTGAGAACATACTGACATTTTTTAAAACTCATGCTCCCAGTGACTTTGCTCCCTTTGCTTGTGCCCCTCACAATGGCAGTTGTGGTGGATTCCTGCCTTGAATCTGCCATGCCAGTGATCTCCATGTTCACTCCCTCCCAGAGCTGGGACTCTTGCTCCCAATGGACAGGGATTGGTGCTTTAATTGCAACCTCTTCCCCCAGGACTGGGGCCTCAGAGGAACAGAGCTGTTCCTCCCAGGCACAGCTGGGATCCTGAGACTTCACTCTCTGGAATGCCAGGCCATGGTGCTCCAGGGCTCTGATGGTCCTTCTGCTGTAGGTAGCTGCACTCAGCACCGCTGAGCATTTGCAACCAGACCTCAAGGATCATCTCCACAACCGAGGCTGATTAGACATTTGATCAGCTTGCTCACCACACCAGCAAGTTCTGCTGCTGCACTCCTTACATGAAAAAAAGGCAGCTTTAATTCTGGGGAGGCAGCTTTAATCCTGCTGGAGGAGAAAAGCCATCAGGAGTTAATTTAGTGCAGTTCAATGGGAGCACTGTGTGTCGGCTCTCACGCCATCAGATGCTTAGTGAGAGGCAACACCAACTGGGAATTAACCCATATGCAGTTACTGCTGAACTTCTGGATTTAATTACTTTTAAGAAAGTATTTCAATCCCCATTCCTAGGTGGTTTTTTTTCCCCAAAGATCTCTTGGCCTTAAAGCAGGTTCATTTCTACAATAGCAGCTTCAGAACCTTCTCTGACATAGGTTGGATCCTGAGCTCAGAGGGCTCCAGGTCATCAGACACATCCACGTATTCTGAGACCATCAGCTTCAAGGGCTCTTCTACACATAAGGATAGTTTTTGATTTTGCCCCTCCTTCCCCCACTGGTACAGCTAAATTTTATTTTCCTTTATGCCAAGCCTTTATTCTTGAACAACAGACTGCCCAGAGAGAAGGATAGAGAGGAACTGTCTAGAGGTTTGTGTATTGTAAGGTCACAGCACGCCTTTCCTGATGTAAGTCACTAATAGCATGGCTAGACACACTAAATGACATAAAAGTCAAGAGTGGACAATTAAATATAATTTCAAAGTGATATTTATCCTACTTAGGAAGGCCACTGGATTTACAATGTCTAATCCTTTGCAAAATGTCTGTATAATAAATAGCAATAGTGAATTCAACCACATATCCTCTCTGTGACCTTGTTAGTCTATCCCCTTGCTAAAAATACTCTTGGTTTGTCCCTGGGAATAGAGTGATTCTCATTAGCAAATCATGGTTACTCTTCTTTAATACAACAGCACAGATTAATATACATGAAAAATACATCAAAGAAACTGAATGATGGCTTTCTGCCTTTCTGTGAGGTAAAAACAGTCAGAGCAATCCGATATTTTCTCGTGATAATACAAAAGAACCACCAAACCACCACATGCAAAACCCAGCAATAATCCTGTGCAGGTATAAATTAGCCCCTACCCCTCCCTGTGCTCAGACCATGCATCGTACCCACAGCTACACCCTTTTATTCCCTTTATGGCACATCTTGGAGGTCTTTGACAGGAGCTGCACGGACCTGGCAGGGTTGTGCCAGCTGGAATCACCACGTCACTGAAGAGCTCTACACTTGTGTCAGGCTCAGTTCTTGATTAAGTCACAGCTTTTCAATGTCTCTTCATCACAAGACACTGGCCCTGAATTACAGGCAGTTTCTTGTTGAATTTTTCCATTCTGTCACATCACTCCTGCAGAAGTTCTCCAGCCTGTGAGATGCAGCATGAGTCCTGCATTGCCCTTCGACATAAAGGCTCAATTTCCTAAAAAAATATGTTTACAGAAGTGTTAAAGCAAACAACTGGGAATTCTTAAGACTATACAAAGCACTTTCTGTGAGTGTGCTGGTCACAGGGCTGGTCAGGATCTCCCTTTCTTCCTCTCTGTCTATCACCCAACCCAAAAGGACAGCTCAGTGAGGAGCAGCAGTTAACACCAGAGGCAGCCCAAACTTGTGGAATCCAGCCCCTGTCACAGCTGGAAGCAGAGGCTGCAGGTGAGATGCTCCCCTGCCTGGAGGAAGCTGTGCCCCAAGAGGGGGATGAAGATCTCAGGTACCAGCAGCTTTGCCAAAGGGAATTTAAAGACCTGAGTGCTTCCCTGACCTCCACCATCCTTAAGCAGCAAAACCCTAAGAACCTTCCAAACAGGCTGAAAGATAAGCAGTATTTTCCCTAACACTTCTTTAAAAATCACTGTAGCTTTCATAAAACTAATTTTTACCTGTAATTTTACCAAATTGTTTTGGTGAAAATTGTTCACTCCCTGCTTGGTGATGGCCACAACCAAAACTTGTTCATATGCCTATAGTAATGCTATGAACATGCTCCAGATTTGTTTTCTAAGCCTAAAATTATTTGAAATAACTTGCCATCAATTTATGTAATCTGTGGCCCACAGACAAACATTTCACTTGGTTCCACATCATTCACTGGAGCTGGAAGGAAAATGGACCTTAAATAAACATAAACCATTGCATTTGAATATTTAACATTGCATCTTCTTCAGCTGAGGAAAAACAGCTCCCCTGTTACATCCTTCCTGTTCATCACTTTCTTTGGCTGTGAACATTGGTGATAGAAATTCTAAGAAGTAAATAAATTTAGTTCTAATTAGTAACCAAATGAACTTTTACTGAATAAGTAAACTGTAAATTTTTCCCATATGCCTAAAGGACATCTTTTCTCTTATATTGTCTGTGATCATATTACCAGAGTCCTGCTTACTGGGCAAATCTGGTAAATGAAGCACAGAAATATCAGGCATTCTGCAAAGCATGAACAGGGTAAATGCTGCTGGTGTTGATTGGTGGGGTTGTACTGTTTGCAAGAGCAAGTTGCTACTCAACTGCTGCAGCCCTTTCCAGTGTCTTAACGGTGGAAAAATGGTAAAGCACTTGCTACAGGCCCTGAGAAGAAGAAGGGATGAAACTGCTTTAGAATTGCCACTATGGTGCACATCATTACAACCCAGTGCTCATGTATAAGCCATCATCCATTAACTATGATGAAACATGCACTAAAAATAATTTTTAGAAGGAACATTCAGCTGCTATTTACCCATTAAAAAAAAATTTTTAGCCATTCAAGATGGTTTGATTTTTTGTCCCTTTTTTTAAACAATTCATTCCATCCACCTTGACATCTTGTTTACAATTTGTTTCTAGTCACAGAGAGCTGACAGATGTGATGTGATTAGCAAGACAAGACAGCCTAAATACAGAGCAGACAGCACAGCAGACAACATGTGAGGGGCCTGTAAGCTCCTCTGCATGCCCCATCATCCCTACCAGCCCTGAAGTTTCCATCTGACAGCGGAGATGGGCATTAACCCCTGCAAGTCCAGACGAGGGTTGGTTTCAAAACTGGCTGCACTTAGGAGCAAACCCAGTTTCTGCTGAATTATAGAGAAAGAGTGGGTGGCTTTCTGCAGCTCAGCTCTTTCAGACAGCAACATTTCCAGTTCAGTTCAACTATCATTAGCTGAGTTACTAAAATTACTGAAGTTCAGTTTGTGTGCTGTGACCTTGTCCTTGGTGTCACCTCAGCAGTGCTATGGGAACAGGAGCAGAGTCCCACAGCTGCTCCGAGCTGTAGGAGCAGAGCTGCTTGTGGGGAAACCTCACTCTCCAAGTGTTCAGAGCTGTCAGACATGGAGTCATCAGTGTATTTTCCAGGCAAAAGGGTCAGGACTGGGAGGACAAAGAAAAAACAGAGGAACTGTCTAACAAACCCGAATGAGTATCTCTGGTGTTGGCAAATTCATATACCTGGGATCTCTCTTGCCAGGGTCTTTACATTACAATGCTATGGCTTCTCAACCCCCCCCTCCCCTCCAATCAAGCAGCATGTAACACATCCAAAGAAGAAGCTACTTTACAGTCATTTGATGGGGTTTTTACAAAATATTACTCCCCAGTTTTGAAAGGCACACAAGGCCATCCAATATCCACCCCTCAGTACCACACATCTGAGAATGTGCTGTCCAGGGTCTGCAGACAATGGGGTCTCAGACTGGGGCAATGGCTTTACTTACTACTCTGGTGAAGTGTTATTAACCAACAGGGATGAGTTCAGAGCCAGGAGGGGCAGCCTGCACCACACCAGATACTTGATCATAGCAGGCTTTCATTCACTTACTCTTGTGATGAACCCAGCGGCAGCAGTTCAAGAGCTTTTTTCATAAAATAACAGTCGTCGTGAGGTTCTCCTATGCCTTCTGTGTGTGGCCAATACAGCCACTTGACAGCATAGTCTTTGCTGTTGACATCAAAAATGTCACCTGACCACCCATCCACCTTCAGGTATATCAGAAGATGTTAGGGCTTTTAAGAAAAAAATGAAAGTAGTATCAATAAACAGTTGGAGAAAACAAGTCTTATAAACCTTAGCTGATAACCAGCTTCAGAAGAGTGTCATAAGTTATTTGTTCCCATGTCATGTGTAAAGGAATACAGGCTTCCCAGGTGGCTTAGAAAAGAAACAGGAAATTCTTCCTCCAGCAAATGGAACTAGGAAAATAAAGATGTATCATTCTCCCTGACCAAGACCCAGTGTCACGGTTTGACACTGGCTAAGTGCCAGGCACCTACAAAAAACTATTCCCTTATTTTCCTCTGCTATAGCTGAGCAGAGGAGGGGGAATTAAAACAAAAACTTCAAGACTTGAGATAAGCATTACAGGGGAAAAACACTTTAAGGCAAAACAGGTTCAAAACTTAAACAGTATAAAGAAAATTTATTAACAGAATTAAAAGTAAAAAGGGAAATGAAAACTATAAACCTTTAGAACACCTATCCTTCCCAGTCTCTCCCTCTTTCCACTGACCTTGCAAGGAGACAAAACATGGGGGTTTTGG
The DNA here is from genome assembly GCA_013399225.1 of Rhipidura dahli. Lineage (NCBI taxonomy): Eukaryota > Metazoa > Chordata > Aves > Passeriformes > Rhipiduridae > Rhipidura > Rhipidura dahli. Next base: position 151,017 of record VXAC01000499.1, read on the forward strand.
TCAGCCTTTCACTTCTTAAAAATCTTTCTTCAGTACATGTAAGGAAAAGAGTTTCTCCTGCTGTGCCAAGGGATCCTTCCCACGGGAGATAGTTTTCTGCAAAGTTTTCCAGCATGGTTTTAACTTTCACAAACAGCAGCCTGCCCAACCTGCTGTAATGTGTGTCCCTCCCATGGGCCAAGCAGTCTTCCCACAACTGCCTAGCATGGGTCATTTTAGTTCATGGGGTTTGTCTTTTAAGGATGAGCTGTTCTAGTTTGGAAGCAAGGGTTCTTTTTCTTTATCTCTGGAAGCAAGGGTCCTCTTTCTCTGTTTGAGTTCCCCACTAGATTACAGCTTTTCAGTATCCACAGGCCCCAGTTTGAATTCTCTTTCTCACAGGCTGCAAGTGGATCTCTGCATTCCCCCCTGCACCTAAAGAATTACAGGGAAACACTTTGTTGTATTATAGTCCTCACCATGGCATGCAGAAGTGTTGCAGTACGTAGAAAAAACCACACTGACTCCAAGTAGAGAAAATGACGCAAAATCCGTGCTTTACTAATTTTCAGAAGGGTTTTTATAAGACAGATTGCAAAATGTGCTAAGTGTCACAAAGCCATTGGTTCTGTGGACTAGCCACCCCCTAAGGGGCTACCCAAGGTCTAGCATGTAGCAGAAAGATGTTTTCCTAACTGAAATAATCTCTATCTGAGAAAAACAGTTCGCAGGTGAGGTGCAAGGAGCTTACAAAACAGTAACATTGTTTTGGCTAGAGTATATGGGAAAGAAACAGTTCTCACAGAACACTGGAGAGCTGAGGTTTTTCCAGCTAAAAACTTTCTCAGCACCGACACAGAAGAATCTCAGTTCTGGCGCTTGGAGCATTTCTTCCCTCTCCTTCTTTTCACTGACCTTGGTGCCACCACTGGTTGGTTCTCTTCACGTGTCCTCACTTTTTCTCTGACTTGGAAGAAAGTTGGTGTCTGCAGGTTTGTTTGTTATCAAGTTCCATCAGTTGCAAAAGTTCTTACAGAGCTTCACTGCACTGAAAAGGTTGATTTTGTCTGGGCTCCATGTTGGGGAACTGTTCACCATGTTTTTGTCGCTGGCCACGTGGTCTCTGCCAGCATGGCATGGGCAGCCTGGCTGTGTGGTCTGCACTGGCACCGCACGGGCAGCCCTGGCTGCCCCGCTCTTGGCCTGGGCAGCGCCCCAGCCACGCAGTCCCAGCCTCCAGAAGGCTCTGGCCGCCTGGGATGGGCCCTGGTGGCCACCTCACCACCCCTCATGAGAAGAAAGACAGCTTCCCACGGTTTTTCCTTAAATATGTCACCACAGGGGTGTTGTCAGCTTCTCTAACTGAGCCAGCTAATGTGTCCATTGTCAGAGCTCTGCTGGACACAGCGGAAGTTTTGACAAGCTCCGTGTCTCCCTCCGCCCCCACGAGAAGTCCAGGTTGTGTTAAATTACACACCCAGCCCCTGGGTAGGCCAGGCCAAGGGTGCCCCTCCCAGACTCTGGCCCTGCTCTCCCCACAACCCCATCCAGAACCTGAACAAATGGCAGTGCTGGTTACTGGGAAGCTGAGGAGCCACCCTGCTGGACATTACTTCTCCCTGGGTTTCATGACACTCCTTCTCTCAGGGCACTGGTTTTGCCCACCATCTACAACATTCATGGCTTCTTCCAGCAGGTCCCTTCCTCCACTCCCAGCACTGTGCCCATAAGATTTAGCAATACAAAAGTTTCACTTGCCTCTTAGCTTTCATATTTGTGTCACACACACTGAGATTCTTCTTCTTAATCCTGACCCATTTCCAGTGGCAAAGCAGTAACAATGAACACAGGGTTTGATGCTGCAAAGTCAGCACTATGTGGCGTGTAGGGAGAAGACTCAGAGCAGAGTCTCTCTCTTTTTTCTCTTCTCTTTTTTTTTTCTGTAAAAAGAAACTCCAGTAATTTTTAGTTTGTTTGCTAATTCACAGGCTGATTTTAGACTGCATAAAAGACTAACTGCATTTCCCTTCAGCCAGTGAACTTTTAATGAAGCTGAAATTTGTCCTAAAGACCATGTGGCATGTCATCTCTATCAAGTTATCTACTTTCCAGAAAGTCTACATTTATAAGTGTATAAATATGGAAGAGGAAAACAAAAGGTGATTCTTTAAGAAGTGTAACTTCTGCTGTAACCCTAAGCTCTAAGCTGCAGCTGTTTATCGAATGGCACTGGTCTCTCATGCCACACGATGTTAAGAAAAAAAATTTATCTTAATTTCGAAAAGACAGCAAAAATGAAGAGTGAGATGAAGAATGTGAAGCATCTTTTAAAACTCCCAAGCTGATGCCTGGCCTAATGAAAATGCTAGTTTACAATTACAATGGGTTTTCTTTGGGGAGGAAGTAAAGATAGGGAGAGCAAACAGGGTTGCAGCTTTTTTCTCATCAGCATCCCTAAGTATAGGACATATGCTTGGTGACATAAAGAGGTCTCAGTCATGTCCCTAACTACTGAAACCAACCTGCCTGGAATCAGACACACAAAATGTCTTGAGAAATATTTAAGGCCTTGGTAGAAAATTGAAGGGGGGGATATATCCCCACTCTCTCCAAAACCACTGGCTGATGAGTGCTAAAACTAGATGACATCACTCGGACATGCTCTTAATGAGCATGCTCTACATGCAATGATTGCAGCTCAGATTTGCCCTATACTTTGGAGAGCCAAGATTCAAAGTATTCTGATGAACAATCAAAGATTTAAAAAAAAAAAATCCTTCCTACATGCAGCTGGATGAAAGTATTTTTATGGCTCTGCTGCCTAGAGTGGAGCCCTGCTGGTCCCTGCCCAGAGAGGCACAGCAACACTTGCCTTCCCAAAGTCATGCTCCATCTCTGACCTTCAGCCTCCCAGAGCTACAGGCTGGAGCCCATCTGGGGCAGGGGTGGCCATGGATGGCCCCTTGCTGTGGGCAGCTCTGTCACAAGTGAGGACTGGACCCATGCCCCCAACAGGAGCAGGTATGGGATTTGAGGCTCTGGTGCCTCAGTGCAGGCGAGTACACATTGTTATTCCATGGTGTAGGACAGAAATCACAGAGCAGGGAATAATGCAAAGATGTTTGGTTTTTTCCTTTCTCAGCACTGTGTCACTGCATGACAAATAGAAAACTCCTGGGTTACTGGACAAGATAAATTTGACAGGATTGTAAAACATAACATTGTTCCAAATGGCAGAGCTGCTGACAGCAGACAGTGTCATTCAGTTAGATCTGATGTCTCCTTTTCTTTGTTTCTTCTTGCCACAGGACAAACATCCCCTCCTTAAAACTCTTAAACCTCTTGTAAAGTGAAAAGGAGCAGCAGAAACTCCAAAAAGACCTGAATGATGAACCAAAACCTGACATTTCATGTTTCCTGTGTTTGACTAAATGCAGTAATACTAAAATAGCTAGATACATAAACTCTCTTTAAAAAAGGCTTAGGAAAAACCCAGAAAAGTGTATTCTCAAATATTCTATGTAATTTTAAAACATTATTCAGAATTGACTAGATAGAAAACACTGTGACTAATGGGAACTAGAGCATCACTTACGTGATATGAGCACTTGAGACATCCCATATACACACGAAGTCAAATATTAATAGTGTGGTATATCAACAGAAGCAATCTCTCTCTGTTTTGGGGACAGATGTAGGGATTTATTTAATTGTCTTTAATTACAGCAACAATCCTTTCATTGCTAATATCCTCAACTCCAGACAAAATATGCCTAAGGGAGAGCAGCTCTCTCTCCCCTTTCTGGAAACTTGAGCTGTGCTTTAACTGCAATTAGAAAGCTACTTTGATTTTCCTTCCAAGTTCACCGCTCCTGACCCTGGTAGAGGTTCTTCAGTTATACAAAGTTGTTACCCTGAAGATGGAAGAATATCACACTCAATGAGTCTTTCTGGGTAGGAAGGGAACCTCGAAGGCAGGGGCCAAGGAAGCCTCACCACCCAGTACCTCACCCACATACAAACAGGGAATGCACACTCCATAATACAGCTATTGTAGGCACTCGTTGCAATAACGTATCTGAAAGATTAAAATATTCAAAACTAAAGTTAACAAGCACAGGCCAAAACAATCTGCATTTAAATGTATGAAACAGGGCGGGCCTGTTCTTCAAAGCAATTTTTTTCCAGAAGTGTTTAAGAAAAGAGATGACCCCTCTTTACCCCAACTAAAAATGCAGCACCCATCAGCAGGAATTTTATGACTCTGTAATGGTATTTATTGACAGCTGTCAAACATTTGGGTAAAAATATGGAAAGATACACTTGGCAGGCACTGAATAAGACACATGGGGAGGTGATCAGTGGTGTGTTTATTTCGGTGCATAAAACATGTAAGGAAAATTATTTCCACATTTCTAAGAAAAGGTTACAAGCAATGAAAAACAAATGGAAAAGAAACCAAGGAATTTTTTTATACAGTAATGTTGAACAAGGGAGGTTGTTGAACAAAGGCAAAGTTGTTAATTCAACAGAACCCAAGTATTTTGGAACAATCCTGGTTATGAAGAACACAGGTTAAAACAGACTAATTTTTTTCTTTATTAATTAATACTGTTCTGTGAGACAATGTTTAAAATCTGAACTGCTCCTACAGTTCTTTTTCCTGCAGTGTTGTGCAGACAGATGAGAATAAACAAGCTTGCTCTCTACTGAGAGCTGGAAAGTGTGACCAAACCCTGACCTTCCCTCCTAGGGTCTCCATCTGGGCACAGAAAAAAGAGCAGAATCAAACGTCAACAAAAAGTATAGTTATCCAAGAAGATCCTGTGTCTGCCCCATTCCAGAGCACTCAGCAGCTCAAGTGCACAACTCCCCTTGAAAAGACAACAAAGACGCTCTGGTTGGTCATTAGACGCCCAGATTATTAAAATTTTCAGCCCCAGAGATTTGCGTCCTGCACAGATTTTAGCTGCATTTTGGAACATCTTGCAAAGCAGTGAGGGGCTGGTGGGGAAATAAATGTCAAAGCCATGGCCCTCAATCCACAGCTCCACATGGTCTTTAGCTCCACAGGTACTTTATATGGAAGAATCCAAGCTCAGATTTATTTTGGAACTCAATCAACAGGCAGCAAGGAAGACAGGAGATGCTCTTACACAAGGGAAAAGATGCAGACAGCACTGTATGCTGTGGTCTGACAGAGAATATAGCAACTGGCCAGCCAAGAGTGCAAGCAGGTAAAAACAACTAAGTTTTGACTCACTTAAGCCAACTATAAGTTATTAAAAATATATATATATCTCACTCCCTATTCCGTCTGTGGGAGCTCGAAGTCCAAACTAACCTCTAAACCACGACAAAAAAAAGTCTAAAACAATATGCCTTTCTGTTCCAGTCCCAAACATATTTTCATATGAGATCTTTTCATATTGCAAACCAATTTCTTCTAAATGGTTAGGATACAGAGCTCCAAACAGAAAGGATTTAATAACTATGTAGATAGACTGACAACATGAAGCTCTGAAAGAGACACCTGAACCTTTCGCTACCACTACAGACTCAAAGAGGCATTACTCATTTCATGAACAAAAAGTTTAAAAACTCAAACAGCAGCAATAAATACTCCCAGATATGGGGAATAAAACAGCACTTGAGCCAAAATAATAAATATAGTTGGAGATCATCCCCTCAGGAATGTCAGCCACTCATGGCTCCTGCTGTAGCACCACTCCCAGGTTATCTGGGCTACATCATCTATGCAAATTACCAGGTCATTAAAGAACTCCGGAGGATTCTTGTGTGTCACTGATGGTGGAATTCCTGAAAAAACTAGCCATGTTGCTTCAGTAAGATAGGTTGTGAAACACATCCCACCACATTTTCCCCAGAGTGTGTTATAAGCAGGTCCAACAGAGCTGGACATCAAAATATGGAGCCTAAGGACTGAGAAGTTCACTTAATGACCTGTAAAAAGACTGGCAACAAGAACATGTGAGCTGGTGACAGGCAGGAAAGCCATCTGAATTTCCTAGCTTGCTCTCAAACTGCAATCAGCTTCTCAAAGCTGAATGGGCCCTGCAATACCCACAAGACCAAAAAATTTATCTATTAAGCAAAGTATAACTCTGCCCTTTAAGACCTTTTTTTCTGACCACATTTGCACAGAAAGAATCATTATTCACATTTAAACTAAAATATAAAAAAAAAAAACAAACCCCACAACTGCTAAGCTACATATGGTGTGCAAGTAAAGAACACTTTTACAGAGTATGGAAAGCATAAAGTGCCACATAAGAGCTTGACTCTCCCTCCAGATCTCTGGGTAACCACTCCACACAACCCTCCCCACACCACATAAGGTGCAAGGCAGGAGAAAACGGGACACACATTACTCCTGCAACATGCACATACCTTTTACTACCTTAAAACTGCTTATATATTTCGAAGAATGCACAAGCTGAATTATGAATACATTTATCAACAATGGGCTATTTTCTCCCTTGACATAAGGACAGTGCTACTAAAAAAGCCTCAGCTTTATCTGTTCTTCCCAGGAGCAGAGGAAGTAATGGATGTCAACTACAAAGGATTAGAAAAAAACAGTGACCAGCAGAGTCAGACACCAGCATAAAGGTGAGGTAATCATCAGCTGGAGGGCAAATTGACAAGGAACGATTCTGGTAGGCAGAATGAACTTTGCAGAGAAAAGTGCTATGATCTTTCCTGATCAGATCATCCCCAACTCTTTGATTACAAACTTCTCCACACATTTGTACTGCACTTGTTGCTATATTTTTTGATGTCCAACCAGCCCATCAGATTAAGACTGTAAGCCTTTAGGGAGAAGTTTATTTATCTGCATGCAAACTGCCCTAATCCATGATTTCCATTATTCCACTAAAGAATCATACTGGTTTGAGCTTCAGTCTGTTACTGAAGTGTTACTCCTTAAAGATCCCACCCCTAAGAAACAGAATGGGAAATTTTAAAACAGCACTGTTTATAAGAACTTTTTTGCCCTGAGACCAGGTAAAGTGATTCCTCCACACAAGGGGCCTCTAAAGCCATAGCCAGGCTGTCAGACAGCCACATTCTGCTGCACTGTTGCTCACCCCTGATGCACAAATCCATTATTCCAAGAAGCCATGAGATTGGCTGGGTCCTGGCAGGAATTGCTTTCCCTGGACCAGGCTCTTGGACATTATAACTTTCTAAGGGGAGGAGAACCACAGAAAAATGGATATCTGCAGATGATCAACTCTCTGATGTGAACAGGGCAAAGAAACTTTACATAAACTTGATTTTCCCAGGTCTTCTACTCCCTCATTCTTGTCCTATCTCAAAACACAGAACAAAGGAAATGTCATCTCAGATGTCTGGGGTCAGAGTGCTAGGTCTTGCAGATGGGAATTTGGGCAACACTGTATATGGAAGTGAGCACTCTTGGCATTTGCTGCTAATTGGGCACCAAAAAAGCAAAGTCTGAATGAATTTTGCAGTGTGTGTCTGCATCACTGGGAGACGGCAGACAGCTCCCGTGGCTCTCCCAGCTGGCACACCATGTAGTCTTGATTTCATTCAAGTCAAATAGCTACAACTGCTTTTTATCCAGATGCTTTTCTGATCTAGGTACTACAACTGCAAAATGAAAGAATTCAAGATTTATGAAGAGGCAGCCTGACTGGAAATGGAGATGGGTATTTGCTGTACCCATATGCATACCTACAGCTGTGGATTCACAGACGGAAAGGGTTTCTTATGCTATGATTAAGAAAGATGCAATGAGCATCAAGTCATTTTATATTACATTACAGAAGAAACCAGTTTGAAGTTTTGGGCAAGTCTTTGATGTTTGCTTTTCAATCCTAAGGAATAAATGTTCGTTAATGTCATTATAAACACTTTAATCCAGAGGGAAATTAAAAAAAAAAAAAGCCAACAAAAACCCTACAAAAACAAACAACCCCCAAAGATTAATTTGATTGAAGCACTACATTTAATCCACTGATGACAAAATGTTCAAAAATAATTATTCCACTTTATGTGTAACAGATAATGAGTCACTTAAAAAAAAATCTCAACAGTGTGGCCATATACCAGCTCCTGGCTATTCAAGACTCAGACACAAAACTGGCATCCTGACTTTAAACCACCTCAGAATGATGAGAACCCACATTAAGCTTCTTCCAAATAGAGAATACCAGTGAAGATACCCAGTTTTAAACAATGTGTCCCTCATCCCCAGCATACCAACAGCAGGATACATTTACACTATCCTGAAGGAATTACAACTCCTTCCAGTACTTTTCATTTTAATTAATTAAAGAGACATTGAATATGGATTTCAGGGAATTTAAACTCTAGCAGGGTCTAAAATCTTGTCTCTGAGTTGGGAAAAAAAAATAGTAGCCTGTGACACTTATTTAAGTGACTGACAATTCCTTAAATGACAGAGCAACATTTTTCTATCCAGTGCTTCGCACAGCATTAGAAGAGTATTCTTAGGATGATGAGTCAATTTATCTTCACTGGCCAGTTTCTAGGAGGATCCATTGGTGCCACTATTCCACCTACAACAATACCTTGCATAACCACATGGATTTAAAGAGGAATAACTGCTTTTGATTTTAACCAAAATAATTACGAAATCTAAAGCTTATATATAGATTTTGGTAGTGACCTTTACTAGTAAACTGCATAAAGAATAAATAAGTATCAGTACTTCCAAAACTGACACCAGAGTAATCCTGCTGCTTGATGCACCAAGCAGGGACAAAACACAAATAACGAACTCCCAACAAACATCTATTAAGCTGTACTTGGTTATTGTTAATTGGTAACACAATAAGCTGGTTTTAACAGTTTTCCCCAGAGGATGCCCCTGTGACTGTGTTCATTAGCAAAACAACTTGTAACATGATGGGAAGTTCAGAACAAGCACAATGGCATAATCAGAGCTGCAGTTTCTCAGTAGTGCATTGCATTTTGGAGCATGTAAAGATTCCTGTGAATTTGCACAGCTGCACACATAAGCAGTTCTCCAAGAAAGAAATATTAAAACTGTTTTTTCATCAGTCCCTAACAATAAAATGAACACATCAGACCAAAACAGTCTCTTAAAAGTAGGTCAAAAATACCTATTCATGATCACTTCTGCATTGGTTTCCTAGCAAATTCATCTACCCACACAGATATACGTAATGCGTATCCTGGAGACAGTGAGGCAGAGGAAGAAAACCAAATACATTAATGAGGTAGCTTAGACTGGGTAACTGCAGTTAAAAGTTTTATTGAACAAAAGAAGGTAAAACGTGGTAGTCCAGCTTCACTGAGCAAAAGCAGCTCTCTTGCTGAAGCTGCACTTTGTGCTAAATAATCTTATTAACTGAGACTATACAGAGGACACATTATGCAAGTTATCTCAACAGCAAAGGAGAAAAGGTAGATTAAATTTGATCTGATGGAAACATTTGGTAAAACTCAGTGGCTTAAGTTACTGTTTCTAGCCCTTAACTACCTATATTCAGTACAGCCATACAACAGAATTCACAGCTGCACTGAATTCCCATTTGCTAATAGTGTGCTCCCATGCAAGAGGAAGCCAATACCTGAAAAAAAAAAAATTAAAAACCGCAAACATGTTTAAGATGTTTTGTTTGAAGCATCACTCAACTGATTCAGGAAAAACACTTGATATGTTATAAAAAACTCCTGGCCTCTTCAAGGTCTGCTCCTGCACAGTGCTAATATTTTTAAAATATTTTATTTCTTCCCTCTGCCTAAGAAACTTCATATGCTCTGAAAGCACCCACAACATCAAGTGGGTAAACAGATATGTGAAAAATACTCTGTGAAGAGAGGGAGGTAGCTCAGGTCCCTTGGCAACCTTCAGACACAGCTCACATTGATGTGGTCTACCTACCCTTGTAATCTGCAGTCAAAAATGAAAGGAAAAAGGATTTCAACATGAAATTTACTGACATGTTCAATACAAAGTCTTCAAATTTGACTCACTGGGCTCCCAAATATAAACTATAAGGTACCTCACACCCAACATACAACATTAATAATGTACCTAGTTCATACATTTTATAGACAATACCCTCTCATTTGTTAAACATTTGGCTTGGGCAAGTACAGCTTTTTTTGTTAATCACTTGACAGACATTCTAGGCCAAACAAACAGCACAAATAATGTCAAAGTCTTTTTTTTTTTCCCCAGTAATTGTATGAAATGCTAATGTAGGCTAAGCCTAACAGAAACTACTGAAGAAAAATAACATACCCAAGATGCAGTGCAGAGGTGTTACTGCAATATTGTCAGTCAAGGGATGGTTCTAAGGTGCTGAAAGAGGAGACTCTCTAGATGGTGACCCTGTATTGTCCTCTGGAGGGAAAACAGTGAGAGTGCAGGCTCGAATGCCACCAAGGGATTCTGGAAGGTCAAATACTTTATGCCACTCATCTTTTTCTGGATCATACTTCTGAACTATTTCCACCATACACCGGTTATTCCAAGAATATCCTCCAACAACATAGATTTTATTTTCAAAGACAGCAACCCCAACATCACTTTGCCCACGTAACATGGCAGCAATTGGAGTCCACTGGTCTAGATTTGGTGAGTAATATTCACAGCTCAGAACATCATCATAATCACTTGTTCCTCTAAAGTGATTTCCACCAATAACATACAGCTTGTCTCCTACAGTACACATGCAATGCAGACCTCTGACTGTTGTCATCGGAGCTTTCTGAGTCCATTTGTCTGTGTCAGGGTCAAAACACATGAGTTCCTTTTGGAAAGTATCGTGGGTAATTCCCCCTAGAGAAACAAAACACATTAGAGTAGTGCTCACCCTAATAAGCATTAAGTAACAAAAAAAATACGTTTTACCAAAAGACTTCCACCATCTTTAAAACTTCTTCACTCTATCTTATATTACTATCACAGAAGTACTCCATTTCAAATGACATTTGTTCCTTTAAATGGGAATATGGACAGAAGCCATGTCTCACACTGCACCTCATTACACAATTTATACTAGCAGATTAAAGAAACAAAAAACTGTTACCTATGCTTCTGTCTTGCAAAATTATTTCTTTCCTTATATTCACTCAGTTTGCTAGTTTTGTTTCTCACCATAAAGAATCCATTTCCCTGTCAAATTTTATTCTATGCTGCTGTGTTTTAAGTAGTCCTATCACATAGAAGAATTTTTGTAAGAAAACTTTTTCAACAAGTTCAAGTGAATAGAGGACATTCATTTTAAATATTCTTCTGTCAATAGTTACCAATGGTTTCCTCTACGTTTGCCTTCTCCATAGCTCCCTGCAAAAGCATTTGGAGAGGCTTCAGGACAAAAGAAAAAGAAAAATCTGTGGGATCTACATGAAAAAAACACAGCAGAGAGCATATTCATGTACCACCTGCAGGAAAACAAGCAAAATGGGCAAAACACAACTGATAATAGCACAGCAAATAGGAGCTCGATGGACTTGGTCCAGAAAAATAAGCACCTGTACCTTACAGTAAATTCTAAAACAAATTTCTCCTAGCCTACTGGCACAAGGGCCCCTAAATCAAGCTACTCCAGCACATCTCCCCACCAGTTCTTGTCAGCTAAGCAACCTTGTCCCACCTCCTGCCCTGAATTTCACCTTAGTTCTTAAGAGGACATACTTTAAAATTTCAGTAGGAGAATATAGGCCTGTGATCTTTGCAGCGACCCCTGACAGACAGATTGAATCTTCTTTAAAAGTTAAGCTAATAGCAGATTTTCAGACAACCCATTTGGAAAAAAACTGAATGAAACTATAACCTCAGTGACATACAGGACCAAGCAAATTCCAAATAAAAAAAAAACAGTGAAAGTGCAGATATCACATATTACGATGAACATGAAAACTTAGCCCTTCCCATTACCTACATGAAGGCAAATGTTGTTCTTTGATGTAATACAATTTCCAATGCTTTCTAAAGTTATAGGGAGGGTGTGTTTAATTACATTGCTATATTATATCACATGATAATTATATAATTATTTAATACTGTTATAGATAATTATAATATAATATATTATAACAATATTATATTTAATTATACTGCTATACAAATTTATAGCAGTGGCTACAGAAAATTTTATTCTGATTGGTAAAATGAGTAACAGCTTTGGAATTCAGAGCTATTCAGTTACTAAGCATAATATTATCTACAATAATTTCATCAGTGCCTGCAGTATACGTGTTGTTTGACCAGCTTCATATGAAACTGCATCACTACTGATACCATGGCAATGCTACTGCAACCACAGACTAATTTGTACTGTCTGCTGCTGAAACAGAAAAAGTTAGATAAGTAACTGTTAGATAAGAAACTGTTTCACAGAGATGATATTACAGGCATGATTTACCTGAAATATACATTAACCCCCCATACACAGTTCCAGCGTGACCATAGTGGGGTTCATTCATTTTTGCCACGTAGCTCCACTCGTTCATTCTGGGGTTGTAACATTCCACAGTGGCTGTTGGAAACAAATGAGAGCATAAAAGTGTTGAAGCCAGCATGGCAGTTTAGTGCTAAGCACAATGCAGTGGCAGAAACATTCACAAAGGAAGTGTCAACGAGTAACACTGTTCAGCTGAGGGAATCTCAGGGGAATTGTTGAGCATTATCACAGAAACACAGAACAGATGGGGTTGGAAAAGGCCTCTGGAAAACATCTAGTCCAAGCGCACTGCTAAAGCAGGGTCACCAAGAACAGGTTGCATAGGATCGTGTCCAGCTGGGTTGTCCATCAGCAAACTTGCTGAGAGAACATTCTGTCCCTTGCTGACTAATTTTCTGTTGTATTGCAGGGTTAAGGATTTGTGCAGCAACATACAGCACAGCATATGCAAGTCACTACATCAATTTACAAAAGCCAAGCTTAAAAAAAAAAAAAAAAGATGAAACATCCCTGAATCTGGAAAGGAGAAAAGCAGTGCCAGTGTTGATGTACAACTCTATTTGTGCAGTTTTCTTTGCGAGCTGGAGTGTCAAAATGATCAAGGGATTTATCAGATCAGAAATCACAGAAGACAATACCAAGTTAAGAAGAAACCCTTGCCCAGGAGTCAGTGCAGAATGGATTCCTGAGAAGGAGACATCTCTTCGATGTACGATGGGAGAGATGCAGGTTGCAGGAAAAGGGTGTGCAACAAGCACAGAGAACACAAATAGAAAGCAGATTCAATAATGGAGCAAGTTCTAGGTATTGGCAGCTTGAATACTACAGGATGACCAGAGGGGCACAAGATCCTCAAAAACCCCATAATACAGTGACTTTACGATGCACAGAGCAATTGTCAATAACTAAGTTATCTTAAAGACAAATCTCATTTTAAATAACTAAAATAACAACTGCTTAACCTCTGTTGGATGTTTATGAACTAAACATAGAAAAATCAAATCTGTCTTTAAAAGTGGCATTTTACTTGCTCTAGCACAAGGTTTTTATTGAATCAAGGGCAGAAAATCTGACTCAGCTCTATGGAATCAGTGATGGTGACTTAACAGTGCAGGACTATGCATCAACCGAGAGAGAAAATACCCTTAGAATCTGAAAAACTTGCTATTATAAAGGCAGAATCTATTTAATGTTAGTTTAAGCCTGCAAAATTATGGACCAGACCAGTACAGAACATCAGACAGTAACCCTTACATAGTGAATATAAGACACCACACCCTAACTCCAAAGCTGTTTCAGAAAGATCCTCTGGATCATTTTGGCTGAGTAAAGTATAGCTATGGTCCCAGACTACAAAAAAAAACCAACAAAACTTACGTCATGAAAAAATTAGTACAGAGCACATTAGAGTGACCTTCAAAATTCTCCTTTAGTTGATGCATAACCTCCTTATTGTTGCAAAACAGGATGATAATATGTAATTCCATGCAATTAGCATCTCAAGTACACACACTGAAAATAGAAGCTTCCAGTTCCAATGTTAGAAATGCTGTTTCACAGTTCAGCATCATCTAAGGCTAAAAGTGAAAAATACAAAAAATCTATTTTGCACATAAGAATTGTTAAATTGTTACAGCACACTGGATTTGCTTCAGCTTTTCCCCACCCAGGAGCTGAAATTTAAATTTATGAAATGCAGAAAAGTGCCAGTCCAGAACATTACGTTCATGATATAAGGCAAAACACACTAAATTTCTGCTTTTTTCTAAACAAATTATATATGTTGATTTGGATGTATGAAATTAATAACTTCATATTCTTGAAACTGTTTCAAAATAGTAATGAAATCTTGAAATGCAAATGGTTCTGTGAGAGTGCCTCATAGGAGGACTCCCAGTTCTGTCACCTCGGGGATGTGCAAGATGGACAAAAAAATAACAAACCAATACAAAGTAACCAAAGTCATGTGTGTCTGCAGTACTGGTGATATACCAAATCTTTGATTTAAAAAACCTGCCCAATATACGGGAAAGTTCCCAAGTCTACTCTAAGAGATCTGCCTTGGTTGTTTGTATTTCCTTAATAAAGACAGAAATCTCCTCTTAAAAAAAAAAATTGTATTCTTTTACATTTGATATCCTGCAGATCTTCTGTATCCCTCAATGACTTAACCATAAACCAATGACTTAACCAGTGAAGGCTGGAGACAGTCTCTTGTCCAAAGAAAGGTATAGGCACAAAGAACTGATTCCACAAATGACACTGAAAATTAAATCTGTGAGTTGTGTTTCTGTGCAGTGCCACCTTGATACCACAAGCAGTTTTTGCCCAATCCCGAAATAAATCCATGCTCACTCTTGTAAACATATTCACCCATTCCAATATTCTTTTTTTAAAAGGAAAGCTCCATTCCATTCTGCTCTACTTAGCAATCAGAAGCAAAGATGTGCAGAAATTTCAAAACCAGAAAGAAGCAGATTCAATGTGCAAGTAAATATAGCTGTCCCAGTTCCACCTCTAGAGCAGCCCCATCCAACCCACTGCTCCTCTGCACTAAAACCACCACTCTACTGCTTTCACAAAAACAAAGGCATCTTCTTTCCCAAAGTGCTTCCACTCTGCCCTGAGGTGAGGAACTTGTATTTCTAACACACTCCAAGGACAGGAAGCGCAGGGGATGTGAAAAGGAAAAGCAGAAGATGTGCAAAGCAGCTGCAGAGCTAGCAGCACCCAGATGAATATGACATTCAATGCTGGATAGTTTTATCTCACTCTTACTATGAACTGCATTTAAGAGAGAAGCCATAGCCAAAATAACCCTTTAGCGAAAGAAGACAAAACACCCAGAATTGGTACATTACCACCATCACTATCACCATGTTGTAAAGACATTATTTATCTGAGAAAGGATGATGCTGAGTCCAAGACCCATCACTTTCTGATGTGGCTTCAAAACTGTCTCAAACATTCCCAAGCACAGCTAAAGTACTGTCTCACAGTATTTCAGACAAACTAACTCAAATCTCACATCCACTGTGCTCTAAATCAAAGCTAAGCACTTTCCAGCTGAAAAACCGTACTCTTCTGTTAGACTGATCTGCTTACTTGTTTCCCTGTTACCCTGCAAGGTCATTCCATTTCTCTCTTTTAGCAAGATATTCCTCTGCATTGAAAAGAAAAAAATATTCAAAATTCCAGCTATTAAAAAATGTGCCCATGATTTAAGAGAGACATCAGGACATTCTCTACAAATTCTCAAGACAAAGCAGAGTTCACAAAACATTCTAAAACTGCTACTTTAATGCACCTAAGTGAGAGTGATGGATTCATTCTTCCAACACCATGAATGATTCACACCAGACTTTATTTATGTTTAACAGTAGAACTTTTGATGTGTTCATTACCATAATCCAGGGAAGACAGGCCTCATTTTAATAGAATTAAGCAATCTCAAAAAGACACAAAGCTTTAGCAGTCCCAAGGGATATTCAGCCTGCACTCATTTTATAGTGCCATCTGTGATGCTATTTGAGGAGTATACAGATATTTAACACTTCTCTGTCAGTAGGTTCCTAAAATGTCTTGAGGTTTATTACAAGCAGCACTTAGCAACTCCGTAATGTCCCAAAACTCACAATCTCAATTTTGTTATATTATTTCTATAATACAGCTTGCTCCTGTACAACTCTAAGCTGACTTGGTTAAATAGTCCTGACCAATTTTGTCCTAGCAGAACAAAGAGCCACTCTAAAATAAGCGTCTGCACAAGAGGTCCTCTAGTTCACACTCTGGTCTGATATTCACAATACTACTCAGACAGTAAACAGCTCAACTGGGTACTGATGCATATCAATCAACAACACTTAAAATAATCAGCTGTATCTTTATATACATATATATACACACACATACACAGAGTCACAGGGGAGATTTTTACATAAACAAGGAGGGTTCAGCATCATAGAGGGCATCTGGAAAATAAAAACCTTCCAACTTGATGGACAGAGGGTTAGAAGAACAGGTAACTGGCCTGGCCTGCCAGTTTTCTCTTTCTGCCTTTATTGCAGCGTGATGAATGAATCTGTGGTTTGGTCACAACCCAATATCCTTTAGGATGCTTAGGAAAAGCCCATATATAAAAACCCCAAACTCTACTCAAGCCTATCAACAGCAGAGCCTGAAGTATCTGGAAAATATCTAAATGCACAAGTTTTCTAGTACTTACAGGCACAGCTTCTGCTGCCATCAAGCACCACAACAACTCTTAAAATGAGCTACAAAAATCTACTTGTCAGAAGAGAAAACAGTCTCCAGTGTTCAGCTGGAATCCACCAATGTGCTCTGCTTCACAAATATTTTTGTGAGCCCCACTTGGTTTTCTCTTTGCCTCTTTTTCAAAAACTCTTGTTCTTTGCACACCTGCTGAGCTCCTCCCTGTGCCCAAGTGCTGTTCTCCTGCCTTCTGGGAACACCTCTGGCAGGTGCCTGCCTTGACATTTACAGAGAACTAACCAGAATTATCTACCATCCTTCCAGGAGTAGTGCTTAATTCTGCACAGCCCTAAGCTGTCACAGGGTTGAAAAATCAAAATTATAATATCATAATTCAAGACACTTAAAGGATACATTTACTGCAGTCCAACACATGTACCACATACACGGAAATTCACTCATCCTTTCCAGTGAACCAAACTTTTCTCATTGGCATGCACTGGTAAAACAGCAGCTCATTATTACACTAAAGCAAGTATTACAGATGTAGAAAGTGGCATTTACAAAGTTCTCAGAAGATGAAACATCTGAAAACTGTTTTGAAAAGGCTTGATGGAAAGCCTCAAAAAAGTATAATTTTTATTCCCATGAACGTCAGGAGGGGAAAAATTAGTTTTAGTAACTTTAATTCTTTGGCCCTTTTCCATAAGAGCTGATCTTCCAGAAAGCTGAGGTCATGTTTTAGGAATTTTTCCTCTCTAACAGGAGACTGGAATCAGTTTGAACCCAAGGGCAACTTCTTTAATATCTGTCCAACACACATTTGACCTTCTCTTCTATGACAAGCCCGAGAGTTTTTCTCTTCTGAAGAGAATGGGAAGTTTAAGCTGGATTTCATCTTCCAGTTTTCCAGGTTTATGAAAGAAACATGAAAATTAAAAGTGACCCGCATTACAATTAACAAGGAAAGATCCTGAAGCCTCAAATCAAAGCATCAGACAGCTACAGTATTTAGCATTTATAGTGCTCTTCCCACAGACTGATCCAGTGGCATTTTTCAGGTCTGTGTAGAAACTGCTACAGTGTTTTAACAATATCTTTACAGAATAATTTTAGATAGGTCATAAATTTTGTATTTTAATTAAAGAAAGCAGAAGAGTTGAGATCAGCAGAATGATACTGCTTGATCTAATTTAAGGCAACACTGCACTCAAAGCCCCCTTCATACATAGATTGCACTGGCTTAGTGACAGTATTATTTCATACTGATTTTGTCAGACTTGCAACTTTTTCATTGACATTTTTATAATCCTACTCTGTTCAGATTGTACAGTACACAAGGTCAGCAATCTGATTATCTGCTATTAATTCATACTGTTAAAAAATACTCACTGAAGATATTTATCTGATACTCAAGATAAAGATCAATACATGTTAGTTTGTACATTTGGTCTTTTAGAGGATATTGAGATTGTTTAGGATGTATTTTCACGTAAAGAAAGTGACACGTAGTAAAAACATTCTGAAAACCTCAGGATCTGCATCAGAAAATAGCTGTCTAGGGAAAACAAGTTATTGCTAAACAGTTTCCCACTTTTTGGAATAGGAAGCATTTTTAAATGTCCCATTTCATCAAACATTGGAATGGATTTTAAATTTCTAGCAAAGCCAGGCCACTTTTGTGTGGTGGAAGCAGTGTACTGTACATTTCCTATGAAAATTTGCAACATGACAATGAAAAAAACCCTGTGTATGTGAATAACCAAGATGCAGTAATTTTAAGAAGCCACAGATCCTGCAGTAGAAATCAGGTTTTGTGTTGTTTCAATTAAAAATGTTTCTCACCGCACTTACAGATATCTGCGCATTTCTGAAGAGCAAGAGGTAGAAGCCACAAAAACTTAACAAGGACAGTTGAGAATTGGGCTGAAAGCAGCAAACTAAATAATGAGATATTGTATCTGGTTTAGATATAATATCATGCTAAACTTCCAAGCATAATCTCTTTAATATTTCAATTTTAAAGCACAGACAAATTTACAATTGAGCCTACTATCCCAGACTTGACTAAAGGCACACCACAACGGCTTTACACAATGCAGTAGATTAACAGGGGTCATCCTCTGCATTTTTTTGTTAAATTACAACTTACCATGTATTTATTCTTTGTTTCTATGTTGTTTCCCAGAAACTGATGTGGGGGGTTTTTGTTCCTTTTTTTTTTTTTAATGGGTTGGGGTCTTTTTTTGGTCCAGCTAAATTAAATATCATTTGCAAGGGGGGAAAAAGAGAGGCACCAGGACCAAGTCATTCAGTCATTCATACACGTAAGTTACTTGTGTACTCACAAGATCATAGGTGAAATATAACATTTTTAATAATTAATAAGTCCAGAACATCAGAATATCTGAAACTCACTAATCTGTGAGTGAAACAAATCACTGTCATTAGACTAAGACAAAAAAAAACCACATTAAAAAACCCCTTGGCATTGCAAATACTATTCCAGAAAATTTGTGTCTTTTAAAATGTAATGTTCATTCAACAGCGAGTTTCAGCTAGAGCCATGTATCCCTTAGGAGTGGATTTAGTTTCTCAGCTGAAGTAATGATTTTTTTTTTCTTTTTAAAACTGCATTTGTATTCCCCCACTTACACAGGCAGACGTACATGCTTACTTCATGTTTTATAGTAAAGGCCAAGACATTGGATGCATCAATACACAAGACATATGTATTTGGAAATTTTTTTTGTGGGATCCATTCTAAAATTAATTTCTAATAGTATCCAGACAAATTTCTCTCCACATTTCCACTATTTCCAGAAAGCAGCAGCACTCCAATGATTTCAACTTGTTTCTCTCCACCCATTCCCTGGGCAGCAGGGTATTTCGAGGCCAAACCAAAGGCAAGGGGGCTGGCTCCAGGAGGACTCACCTAGCTCACCCGCCGCATTCCGACCTCCAACTGCATACAAATGTCCTTTGAGGGCACTTAGGTGGAAGAAGGTCCGCTTCTCATTTAAAGATGCCACTTGCATCCACTTGTTGTAGCGAGGATCAAACCTGAAGACTGTGTCCACTGCCGTCTTTCCTTTTGTGTCATAATTGCTCTGGCCCCCAACCACGTACAGGAAGTTCCCGATCACAGCAATACCGTGCTGATACCTCGGCGCATCCATGGGAGCCAAGGATTTCCACTCGTGGGCCTTCTCGTCGTACATCCGTAACTCCTTGCTGACCACCAGCTGCTGCCTGAGCACTCCCCCCAGGGTCACCAGGTGTGTGCTGTCTGAGCGGATGGCCGTCCGCTCTGACTGCATCACTGGCTGCATGTATGGCATCATTTGGTAATTGCTGGCTTCCAGAAGCAAGTTGACACAGGTGTTGTCAGTTCTCATGAAGTCCACTGTCTGAACATAGTTAATAAGATCCTGGGGTGTCATCAGGGGAAACCTGATGTTCTTCATGAGCTTTGCAGCGTACTCCATGCGAGGTTCCTCGTAGCGTAGCCAGCGACATGCTGCTTTGAAGAGTTCAAGTTCAGTGCAGTGCTTAAGGCTATTACTTGAAAGCACAAAGGCAAGACGTTCAAAGGGGAGTTTCACAAATTCACCAGTACTTAATAATGCGGGGAAGTTCTTCAGAATGAAATTATTAACATATTTATCCACTTCTGTGAGATTGTATGTGTTGGCAATTCGCCCAACCTCAACACAGTTTTCCAACGAAACCTATTAAGTAAACAGAAAAAGGAATCAAAACACTTTCTTAATTTGGAGTCTAAATGATAATATAAAATTTAATGAATACTGTAGAATCAGCAATATTTCAGCATTTTGCAATACTCAAGGTGATTTACACATGACCAAATATTCAATGCAGTATATATATTCATGACTGCAAAGGGAGACCCAATTCATTTCTTATTTTGAGGAAAGAAATGAGACAAGTAACAAGCAGATGGCATATATTATGTCAAATACCGTATACAACGATGATGCATAGCAATTACATAGCACTTCATCTTTGAAAAACTCTGAAAATATCTTTGTAAGAAAGACATGTGGAAAATAAAATTCAGGGAGAGGTGATCAGCCCAAGGTTACAGAGAGCAAAACAAAAGTCTCACCATTCGACATTTTCTGACATTATTAAAATTGTATTGGCATAATAAAACCAAAGAGAAAGGCACTCCTAACCCCTGCACGCCAAATATTTCAGACAACTTATATTTACAGCGTTCAATCTCATGAATACATTCCTCCAAAACAAAAGGGGATCTTTAATAAATCAAGGCAGTGTTCTTACAGGCTCGGTTCAAATTAAATACATGTCAAAAATAAGGCAAAGGTAGTGATTTTAGTTTATACAAAATTTTTTAAAAGAATGAACCTATGAGGATTTCCCCTAAAAATACCAGGTCATTAAATGCTTTAGCAGTACGGATCACACCCTAATTTAACTGAATATTCAAGTGACTCTATCTTGATAATCATCTGTTTTACACTATAGCTGCGTCTACCTTTTTATATCTTTGGCTCCTGAATTTCTGAAGTCACTTGGGATCCAAGGCAGAAGGAGGTAGAAACACGCCAGGTATGGGGCATAACTTTGAGGTGGGTTTTCAGTGAACCCAGTCAGTTAATTTCAGCAAGCTCGCTGGTACATATGCACAGGAAGTCAACCAAATGCTTCTTGCTGAGAATTGCAGCTTTTTTGCATTCAAACCTTATTCCAATCCAAGCTCCATTTACACATGTTCCAGTCTCTGTGCATGTCAGCCCTAATCAGTGTCAACCATTTCCACAACTTTGTGATTCTCATTATAGCTGTAATGCCAGAAGAATTTAAGCTTATGAATCTCATGGTTATTTTTTAAATTATAAAGATTGAGGACTGTGACCCAACCGCAGCCTAAGAATTCAAAAACCTTCAAATGATCTTCTGGTCATGCTAGAGATTGGAAGATTTTAATACTGTATAACTCAATCTAATCATTGTCATTTAATACCAGACAATACAAATGTCTAATGAGTACAAGAATAGGAGATTTTCTTAATTCACTAGAAACTGATCTAACTTGCCCTAGAGTTAAGACCTACAGTCATCCAGTCTTCATTCACACATCCTGAAATGCCTACTAATTCTGTAATCAGGTCCTATCTATAAAATGAATGTGCAGCAGACTGTCAGGAGTTTTATTAAGAAAATATTTGTGCTTTATATACATGGAAATATTTTTTTGTATTATAAGACAGACCACATTGTTTATATCAAAATATAATCACACCAACTAGCAACAGCCCATAAAACATTCTCTGACTGATTTTGAGGGTCAGCATGAAACAGGCTGCTCACAGAAGCTGTGGCTGCTCCATCCCTGAAGTGTTCAAGGCCAGGCTGGATAGGGTTCTGAGCAACCTGGTCTAGTGGAAGGCCCCTGTCCAGAGCAGTGGGGTGGGGAACTGGAAGATCTTTAAGGTCCCTTCTGACCCAGGCCATTCTATGATTCTAATTTCTTTACATTTCCTTTTAGGTATTTTAATTTACATAAATTAATTGCATAATGGAAATAATGCATACCATAAATTAAGTAAATGAAACAACATTCTTACTTCTAAAATTTCTTTCAAGTTGCATTACAAAAATAAAGCAATGGAAAAATCACCATAAAAACCAGCTAACTTGCAGTATACTACAAATCTTAACTCTTCCTATACAGTTACTGTATTTAAAAATCACTTTGGAATACATTTACTGGCACCAAACTAGAGAACTGCAGCACTTCCTCCACATCAAAGTAAGCAGTCTGATACTATTACATACAGGAAAGGTACACTTGAACTTAAAAGATCAAAGCAAAACCTGTACAGGTTCTGTACCATTGGCACATGTTCAGGATGCAACAAAGTATTTGGAGCTATTGCTGACTGGCTGCCACTTATCAAGTGCCCAGCGTGCATCAAGTTATGTATTACCATAATTATGTTACACTGTAAATCTATGCAACTGGGCATATTACTGGACTTCTTATGTTTGAGAAATTTATTGACACATTACACACTGTTAATAACTGATGAACATGACATCAGCAGTTTCCAGTCAACCCGATTCTCAAAAAATTTACTTTATACTGCCTTTATTAATCCACTGGGACTGTATTGCACTCAGGGTTGTTTTTTTTCATATATGACTGCAAGTACTTCCCATTATGCTTATGAAATTGTGCATTATGTTTGGCTCACTGTCAAATTCCACCACTCACCTCAAATCAGTGTGCCATATAAAATATTGTCTTAGAGATTACTTTCCTTGCAAAATTACTATTACCTTCTTTTACTGTGCTCTAAAATAATAATCAATGTATCAGGCTAAATTATATTGCAAAGATTTAACAGTCATAAAAATATACATTCTAGAGATTCTTAAATCACGAGCCAAAAAATAATAATTCAACAGAAAGAAATGCAATAGCTACTTCTACTTGAATATTCAAAACTGCACAGAGTTCAGTACAATAATGCTATTAAAATAAATATTTCAGTTACCCAAATAGAGGGGTTTTTTGGTTTTTTTAGAAGTTTGATTCATGCTATAGTTGTGTGTGGTAGTCGGTCAATCAGGAGCTCTTCAATGAAGAGAAGGAACTGCTACTCTGGAAATCCCACTGAAGTGAACAGGAGGAATGGAAATACAAGTTGAAAATATAAGACTTACTGTACAGTGTATCCAGAAACTAGTAAAAATACAAGGAAAGAGCTTAAAGCCATAAACATTCAAACAGCTAAGCAGCTTCACAAGGAATTGAGAACTTTAAATAAATCCCATTTTACATGGACTTTGACTACTGAGCAGAGCTGCTCATTCACATTACTCATTGCAATTGCTCATTACAAAGCAGAAGTTGTAGAAAATACTAAAAAGCTTTTCAAAAATGAAAGGTCAGGCACAGCACAATGTTATGACAACCTGAAAAATCCAAACCAAAAGCCAAAGTACTTTCTTGAGAAAGCAGTTCGCTTAATTCTTTGAAATTTTGAAGCAACCACTTCCCCAGCTCACATAAAAACTTAATTCACTATAAAATACTACAAAACTGGAGACAGCAAAATGATTGCAGGTATGAGAGCCTTGGAGAACAGCTCAGAATAAGTAACATACACAAAAAATCAGGCCCTCAAACCCAGAGGTAAGTACCAGAAAACAATCAGGTGTCTAACTTTGTTTCAGTGAGACACTGAAGTACTTAATGCAGTGTTTCAAAGGGTCAAAGTTTAAAAGAGCAAACATATTCCTGAAACCCTCAGTTTTCCTGTGGGCTCCCATACACAGAAGCCCAGAAGAAACAGCACAGAAATTTGACCAGCTCAGAAAACAGAATCCATTGTACCTCTGCAGTACAAAAGTCAAATTTCTGGTGGCTGTCAGAGCTGGTCCCAGGGTTAAATCCCACGTTCCCATAAAACAAATTAATTTGCTCCATCCTCAGATAACCAAGTTTTTTTGACAAGACAAGACTTCCAAGTATTAAGCCCTCAGTATTCAGCTATTTCCTAGTAGTTACAAAAGCGTAAAGCACAGAATTAGAGAAGAATAAATTTTTATGGAGGTACAGCCAAGACATTAATTTTCAATGTTTGGCAATGTTTTCTTCAATTACAGTGTAACAATCCCTTCCCCACTACCCTGTGATTTACCTGAGTGCTATAATTCACTTCGATTAGTTTCTCATTTTTCTCCATTTTGTGCACTGCTGCTACTTTTGCAAAATCAGTATTGTGTCTAGAACTCATTACTCTGAAAACATTTCCATGCCATTTTTATGAATTTTAATTCCATTATGGCTCATTTAGATGTGAACATGAGAGTAGTCCTAGACTATTGTACAGATACAATTATTTTAAACCAATAGTAACAGTAAGACTGAAAACATCTTGGGAAGTATTCTATTGTTTCTGAGAGTCTGGTTGCAGAGCAAAGATTATCAGAGCAATGAGCTACTTGACAGGAGGGGCATAAATGCAGAGCAAATAAAAAACCACTTTCAAGTCAGCTACAACAGATTCTATTCTTTGAAGGTCTCATTATTTGTGTTACATAAATTAAGCTGTTACCTTAAGCTTCAGTTTTTCTTTGTAAATATTTCCAATACCCTCTTATGAAGCAGACAATTACATTATGCCTTACATAAACTGACTTCTATAATCTCTTTAATAATGGACTCCCCAGACAATTCAAAGACAATTAAGCATTTGTCTGGGGTGGTTACATCAGCCCTCAAGCCAGCTAACTTCAGTAGAAATAAGCTCAATACTTGCTCAGAATATTCCTTTAATATACAGAAATGCTCCTTCGAAAAGCAGCTCATTTGCTCACCAACTCATGTTCCAACAAATTCAGAAGTAAGGTTATTCAAAAATTCTTTATATAAGGATGCTAAGAACATAACAAAGCTAACAGCATAACCCCAATTTTGTACCTCCTCTAGAGCTATACCATGAATGAGATTACATCCCCTTAGACATCAGTCTAAATGAAAGTACTCCAAAAAAAAAAAAATCAGTAAAATTCAGAGAATTAATAAAGTCTTCCTCATTCTTTGAAAATGCAGTATCAAGCAAGATACTTCTTCTTTAAATGAAAACAGTGTCTGAGTCAACATCACAAGTGAACATACTTTCAGAGAATAAGCATTTTAAACAATAACATGATTTAATATGAAAAAAGTTCTTCCCTTAACAAAGCAAAATAAACAAGCAGCTGCCCTACCCAGAAAGGGGAAAGGGCAACAGTGTCCCCAGGGCTCAGCTCCCATCAGAGCTTTTCAAATATCTGATTCAAAACACCACCAAGTTTTCAAGTTGGTATTTACAGCAATGTCAAACATAGAGAGGCATCATTTTGGAGGGTAAAATACCACTGAGCAACATAAAATAAGTGGGGTAGGACTGAAGAGTATTAAGCTTAACAAAACATTATCACAACATTATCAGATGACTGGTCAGTTGGAAAATATTTCCAAATTAAAAACAAAACAGAGCATTATCAAGCCTAAATGTCTCTTAACACCTCGTATGAAACTGGTTGCTATTATTACCAGCTTGAAGTCCTCTGGTTTGCATAAATCCTGGTTCATATTTTCAGTTAAGGAGGTCACATTTCTAAGCCTGTACTCTGCAGAGCAACGAGAATACCTGTTTCTGTATTTCTCATTAGAGAATCAAAAAGCTGAATTCCAAATAATACTGTAATTCGTGTGGAACACACTTGTCTCTTGGTAAATTCAGATTTCTAGTAAGGTATATAAGCAATTAACAACATTAGAAAACCTCCAGGAAACATAAAAAGTAACTCCAGAGTGTCTCTCCAGGCAGAACTGCTTTGACAGCACAGCTCTTGCACCACTGCTGTTCTACAGCCCCACAGAGCAGGTGCTCCTCAGCTGGCAGGACTGGAGGGCAAGGAAAGATACTGAAGGTCTGGTTACTGCTTGCATACCATGTTTAAGTCAGGAAACAGATAAATGCACCCCCATTCTGAAGTGGAAGTGCTGTAACTATAGTAATTAAGTGAACATAACTGAAGCACACCTAATGAATGCAGCAAGCAGACTAATGCCAGGAGTGAATGCAATCATGTGGGGAGACTGAAATACCTCAGATCAGACATGTAAGTGAAGAATTTTGATGTGATAAAATACTTTATCAAACTCACACTGTACATAATACTCAAAAGAAAACCAAGTTTTTCAAGGAAACTACAAAGCAGACTTGCTTGCTGTGAATCCAAATCATGAATAATGGCAAGTTTTAGACATAATTTTGACTATTATGTAAGTATGTGTAATTGCAGAAATAAACCAAAACTACATACCAAGGCCTTAAACACTGTAAACAGGAAACAAATAGTCTTACCCCAGAGATAAGAAATACTTTACAGAAGTCCAAAACAGGTAAAATCTGCAAAAAACTGGCAGCTTCCAGAGTGTCCTGAAGGTTGTCCATGTTAAGGGAAAGTTTTGCAGTATAGATGAAATCAATGATCTTCTTTAGGCCTATTTTGTTTACACCATGAAGCTTAATGCACATTAGATCTTGTTCCTTCATTCCTCCTGAAACAGACATGAAGGTAAATGTATATGATAATTTTGATGGGGCTTAAATTATTTCATAAATTTAGAGATAATTAAAAAATATTTTTAAAATTTAGTTTTAAAACCCCATATGCAACAGAAGAGAAAGAGATGTTTAGTCCACACTGTTGTTTGCAATCACAGACTGACTCAAACACAGCACTGAACTTGTGTCTGTGTGTCTGAATGAGAGCAATTTGGAGACAGCAGTACATGGCTTTAATAAAAACACCACCTGTGAACATGGCCTTGAAGTAATCACTTGCAGAAGCCATCATTGCTCTGTGGACAGGAAACACCTCATCACCATCTCCAGGAACAAGTGTCACATCACAGAGCAAACCTTCCACTCGCAGTTGGTCAAAACCCTGCAGGAAAAGCACAATGCAAAGCATCTCTCTGATTTGGGAGGAGAGTAGGAATCTCTTTTATTTCCCTTATGTAAATATTGATTTACTTTTATGCACATGTGTACTGTAGGTCCAAAAAAGTGACAAAGAGATAATTTGTCATCTTAATACCATTATCTCTAATATAATCAATAATTATTTTTCATTGAAACTGAATAATCATTATTTTCCACATACAGCTGATGAATGCAAAGTACACTGGGCCAAAAATTAAGTTATTTTCAGGAAGGAGTTTCTTTTGTAAGCTTTCACAATAACAGCTGTTTCAGTTAGGTACTACTATCTTTGTTGGACCTACCCCTTCTGGTCACATAAGCATTCTAGATATAATTCTGTTCCACAGCAATTTAAGGGGTTTGCAACATAACAGACTGCAAAAGTCTGTGGCCTGAAAGGAAAGCTGTTACCTGGTTCTGTGATTATCAAATTTGTTACCAAAGCTGACATGGTAAAAACTCCAAAATAAGCTCCCATTATGCATCTGATCTCCTCTGTGTCTCTCCATCTACAGCAGCATCCTAGAGCAAGATTTCCTCCAAAGACGTGCCCAGTTATGTATACTAGAAGATGGATTAAATACACTCCTTCTTCATTCAGTGTGGAACAGAAGCTCAAACATAAAACATTTTCCTTCAAACTCATAGTTTTCTAATATTAGCAAGAATGTAAATATTGTCTCTGTAGATGCTCTACCACACAGCAGTGCCATAGTCAGACCCAGCACAGGGCATTACAACAAACCTTGCAAGGCTGTGCCATCTTAGGGATATGTCTAATGTAATTACATGGTGATATTTAAGTGAGCTGCTTTGATACAGCTGTCAGGTCAGAGTTTAAACACTGTTACATCTTAGAATTTGAGAGCAGACTGGCATATGACCCCAGGAAAAGGCCAGGGTTTTTTTTCCAAGCTGTTGTCAGAAGTTGAACCTCTACCTCACAGGAAAAGAAGTCCCAAGCCATGCTTGCTTGTGGGCATTGACAGGACAAAAACATGAGGATTTTTGAGGCTTTATAGAAATTACTAGACTGATAAAATCTATTGAGTGGACGTGTTGTTTAGAGCAGCCAAAATTCTCAGTACAGCTCAATACAGGCATGAGAATATTTAGTTACCTGTAATACCACAGAACTGTGAGTATTGCTGGTGAAAAATCTTGTGGTTCCTGTCTTTGAAGACTGTAGATGGGCAGAGACACCCATATCGCTGCTACCAAGAGATACTTTCATATGAGGATCCTCCTCTTCCACCAGAGATCTAAGAAAATTGGAACAGAGAAACCTTAAGACCGAACTCATTTTCATTCAGTGATCTTTCGTTCTAAACCCACAGTCTTCTGTGATGAAATGTAACAGCACAGAGGCTACAGGAAAAAAAAATCAGCAGGCAACAGAATCAGTCCTTAGTGGTTCCCTTCAGCTAATTCAAGAAACTGAAGCCTTAGCAGTCTCTAAAAAGGCATAAATACTTTTTGGCTAGTAAGTATTTCCTTTTCCTTCCATTCCCAGCTCCCTGATTTAGACACAGTATGTTATTTCTAAATTCCAGTATTATAGGATGCTTGTAGAGGTTTCATCTGGTTTACAAAATTAAGCATCTTAGCTTTTCCTTGGCAAACTGGTAAAACACTGAAACTCTAAATGTAATATTAAAGAAAGTATTTTCACTCTTACAGCTCGCATTACCTCATTCATGCGTAACTATTCATAATAGAAAATATACATCATGGAGTCTCAAGCTGCAGCTTTAACCTGCTTTTAGAAACACACAATTAGAACTCTTTTAGGACATGATATCCAGTATTTTGCTACTGTGCAGGGAAACACTTCATCATTTTAATTTAAGATTTGATTCCAAGCAATTAGTGTCCAAATCTGGACAGGATGAGCTACTTTTAGGTAGAATTGTTAAAGAATTACTGCAGTATTATTAGCACACTATTTTAATCTTGAGATGTAAATTAGGTTACATCTTAGAGATAAGTATGCTAACCTGTAATTACTATTATAATGTAAATAAAATTCATCTACAGAAATATTAACAACCATTTCGGTTTCTGTGATTTTGGTGATCTAATGTGCCACCTATGAGCCTGGATAGAGGTATAATGAATATGTACAGTTTTAATTAGCAAACATAAGCTGTTAATCCACAGAAGAGGGCATCTCCATTGTTAATAAAGACTCCGTATCTCAAAAAAGATTCACAGACATTTGACATAATTGCTGCAAGTTTCAGATACAAAAAGTTTTCCAGATTTTAAACATGCAGGTTAAAACACTGGTCTCCAAGGTAGTTTCAGAAATTAAGTAACAAGAATATGCTTAAATCCCCCTCCTTTTCCCCAGTGTTGATTATGATCACTACGTAAGGACAAATTTGGAATTTGTGGAAGAAAAAAATTTTCATAATTTCCTTTTAAAAAAAATATTTACTCCCACCTTCTTCAGGTACAAAGACCATATAGAGCACTTTCTGAAACTCACATCTTACCCTCATAGCATCAATGTGCCTTGTTCAAACCCATGAGTACAAAAGGTCAGCTACAAAAACATATTCAAAACAAATTCACCATTTAACAGTAGATGGGTTTGAAATAGTGAGATTTTATGCACACAGACATAACATTGTAGGAACAAGAGTACATCTAAATAGCTGTGACTTCCAATGTACTCAGCTGAATAAACTAATGTGGATGAACTGCAGCATGCAAGATTTGTGCTATTTTTGAAACACAACTATCTATTTTATAAAACAAATCCAGAGTAATTTAAACACAGTTTATAGGGTATACCTTAGAAAAGAGCTCTCCAGACTATTTCTGCATCCAACAAATACAACTATGCAACACAGCAGCAAAGCAAGTTGCTAGTTCATGACCCAAAATATTTTTGTGCACTCTGTTCTAGGGTGTTTTGGGTTTGGTGGGTTTTGTTTTAGTTTTCATTCAGTCACATGGAGGCAAGAGTCTTACATAATTTCAAAGGACATCCAGTCTCTAAAGTTGTCTTTCTAAGAAGAAATATAAAATTATGTGGGGAGACTTTCAAGCGTAGGTGGGAAGAACAACGGATTCAACAAGCATAAATCTGACTCTTTGCTCTCGAAGCATCGTCCCAAAATGTCAGATCAGATAGACGTTACACGAAGGAGTATTTAAACTTTCTCTGAACTCAGAAGAAAATAGAAAGTGAACACATCATTTAAAATCATTACGAAAAGGAACAGACAAGTAAACCAACCTTCTTGGCTACTTGGAGTGGGCTTTTTACCATGTTTGCCACATTGCTACTTGATTTCCTGACAGACAGCATAATTCATATATTTTACAAATGAAGGCAAAGACCTTGACTTATGATTCCTTTATTCCAAGAACAGCTGGGATAATGGAAGCATTTTTCTGAACATTACACACAATTTCCCAAAGCTCTGTCCTCTACAGAACACAATACCTTGTTAAAACTGCTCAGTCAACAGAAAGGATGTAATAAATTTAAAAATGCTTGGCAATACCTAAAAGTACACATTCAGTATGCCTAGTGTGGCTATAAGCAGTTATGTCCTCTACCTGATTTTCAGTATATAATGAGCCGTTCTCTGTATGACACACACAGGCTCAGCAGCTCACCACCTATAGCTCTTCTGCCAAAAAGATTTTCATTATTTCTCTTCCACATTTGCTGTTATGCATGGACAGAAACTTGTAAATGTGACTGTGGCATTAAAAACAGCAAATTGCACACTATAAAAATTCACCAGAATGTAACTGTTACAATCTAGTCTTAAACATACACTTTATTACGACTAAGCCCTGTTAATTTAGCCGTAATATACGAATTAATCACACGTGTGCCAAATAAGACAGAACACTATTGCTGGTTCTTGCAGTTTATTACATTTTATCAGCAATACTAATATAAACATAAGCAAGATACAGGACAGCACCTACTCTATGGCATGAAAACAGAAGCAAGAATGATGAGAATGATGACGCCTTCTTCTCCCCAGGCATTTTATACCATCTTTCACTTAAATTATTGTTTATACTTTTAAACCAATAACTATTAGCCAGGTATGTCCATGTCAACAGAACTGCAGTGGAACAGTGTCCAATAGTTCTACAGCAGAACATGGATCATGGGAAGAAGAAAGGAAAAAGGAATTTCGAACTGTGTCATACCTCCATCTTGGCTCTTATCTCTTATTAACTCACTACAGTAACAATTTTTAAAACCCTTCACCTTTTCACCCTGTGACATTTTGCATACAATTTTTATCACCTAATTTAAACTGCAGTAGATCCTAAAGTATCCTTGAGAGTTGAGGTATCCTTGAGGTAGCCTCCTCCATGGATGCAAGTCAAAATAAGGATTTTCTAAGGAGGGGCAACCTTTGTTCTTCAGGTTTCATATCAGGTCTTATAACAGGTATCCCAATAGGCTTCATAACATATTCCACAATAGGTTTTATAACAGGTTCAACAGTAGGTTTTGCAGCAGGTTCCACAATAGGTTCTACCTCAGGGAAAGGAAAATTCTCTGCATTCTGGTCTGTAACAGGTTTCACCTGAGGGGGAGGAATATTCTCCACATTCTGGTCTCCAATACACTTGGCTGTGTATGATTCCATGTGAATAAAGACAAGCAGATTATATTAATCCTATATGGGTTTTAGCTTATATCTAAACAACTATGACCAAAAAAAAAAAGTGATGTGGGTTTTTTGTTTGTTTGTTCTTTGGGGCATGGGGATTTTTGTTTGTTTTGTTCTTGTTAAACAGCACCTTTCTAACCTACAGCTTAACAGTTCTGGAGGGCTGAGCACCATCTCCCTTCTGCAGAAAGTGACATTCAGGAGCTGGGTTTGGCAGAAGTTGCAAAGCAAGTCAGCAATCAATAAGACCTGGCAATAAGGCACTGGTCTCCTGAATTTCAGCCCTGTGACATTCACCAAGAGGGAAAGAGCTCTCCTAGAGCGACCACAAACTATGCCTTTGTCACTGGCTTTGTAGCACTTCAGCATTTATCTTCACACAACAAGAAGAACCTGTCATTATAAGACAAAGTGAAACTGCAGCGGTGCTTAAGCTCTGTGTTAACAGCAATACACAAAGAGCAAAACCCAGGCATTGCATCATATACCCTGCAACAAAATTTTAAAGTATTCAGAATATAGCTTCTGTTGCTGGGGCTGTGAAATTAAGATTCAGAAATAACTCTGCCATTCACCTTTGGAACAGACAGGAAATGCACTGAACATCCAACTGAATTCCCAACAAAACCACAGTCAGTATATCTGTCTTGTTTGGACACTTATCATACAAAGGCATTGTTAACATTATTAACATAGATCTACTAAGCACTATAATTAACTTAATAGTAATGAATGTAAACATATTGGGTTTTTTATTTTAAGTACAGTATATCACAACATACTATCAAAGGAGAAAGTTAATTCACTTTCTAATTAATTCTATTGTTCTGATCAATATAATTCATTAAACAAGAAGTGCAGCAGTAGCGTTTTTAACCAGAGTTCAAAAAAAAATTTAGGAAAAAAAAGTTAAAAGAAGTTCAAACTACAGTAACATGTAATGAGAATTCACAACAAGCTGCTCTAAATGTGGATGTAAAAACCACCTTCAAAACACTTGGTCTGGAGAGGCTTGAACACCATAGTGCTAAAAACAAGGGAATGTTGGGAGTTGAATGTGAAATGAATATTAACACTGAAAGAGGAAGGCAGAGGAGCTGCCTGACTCTCTGCAACCTCTGGGAAGCAGTGGTCTGCAGTTCAAAGAAAGGTGCCAGAGGTTAATTAGTTGCTAGCATAAAGTAGGTTCAATCAGAATTTTCTTTCTAACCGCATGTTGATTCTTTCAAGTTTCAACAGAATAGTTTTTTCCTAGAGGCTGTAACCAAACTCGTTTTTCTCATGACTCCAAGTTAATCCTCAAAATACTTCCAGGTGGTATTTTTGTAGTGATGAAAATGGAGTGTGCGTTATATGGAGATTAATATGCTTTAACTTCCCAGCAAATACTGACAGATTTAACTGGCTGGAGTTACAACATGATTCCCAGAGGCAAGTCGCTTTCTAAACCACTTAGCAATTGTTAATCTGTTAAAAGAGTTCAGAGGCATCCAGGTGACCCACAATAAGCAAAGATCTGTGAAAACTGTGACAAACTTTATTCTCAACTAGAATATTCTAATTATAGAGTTGCCATTTTTTAGAGTTTAGTGGCACAATTGAAATAAACTAATATTCTGTTATGTTTTCTTCAGAAGTAGTTGCATTCTGATGCAACAGAAAGAGGGCAACTAAGAATATTATTATGGACTTGTTCATTTCCATCAGTAATCCATTCCTCTGCCTCTCAGACTATTGCAGGGACTCTTTGAAAACAAAGTAAGGACATCAGCCTACAGCTACGGATATTTTGGAGTGCATGCTCTTCAATTTATTTAAAACCCAGTCTTTACATAACTCAGTAAAAGCTTTACCAAAGACACATTGTCCAGAGAGTAAGTTCTTAATTTGGTGAAGCTCAATAGTTCATTTTTAAAAGGACTATAACCTTATTTTCTCTGTCAAATTACTGTTCAATGAACCACGACCACAGGTGTTCTGATCACTGGTAAAATGGCTTCTGATGCAAACACCCCTGGCATGTGCCAGGACTCTGGTATTTATCAGGTAATACAGTGATTTAAATGTCATATTAAGTTATTCTTACTGCAAGCCAAATCTTTACAATTTTCTGACCTATGAAAAAATCCTGGTTTTTTGTACAGGGCATGTACAGGGCTATCCTATACATGCACCTATGCATGTAATTTGCTAATGAGCCTATTAATTAAAAGGCCAGTAAAATACAACAAAACTTTAAATTGCTATTAAAAATAGAATAATTTTTTTACTTTGTATGCATAATCTGCCAGAAAGTATTTTAGTAAGTTCAGTCTCAAAAAAAAATTGACTATATTGCTGTCTTCCCACTATGAAAAACGTTCCAACTTCATGAGTAATGAATTCAGGAATTTCCCAACAAAGTTCCTGGCCACCTTGGAGCTCAGTAAGCAGAACTGTATGACAGCATTGTATTAAAGAAAATCTCATAATATTTTTTAAGAAATTCAAATATTAATATAATGTAGATGAAAACATTATGCAGTCATGGTATTTCACATTTCCATTCCGTATCTTCTACTCATACAATTTCAGGAAATCCTTTACTCAGGTGAAGAAGTTATTTTAGGGGAGAACAAGTATAAAAGTAACATCTCTTCCTTTTATTACTATTTTTTATCAAGAATTTCTAATTTAATTTTTTATGGTGTCAGTAACCCAGTAAAACTATCCAGTTTTACCATCTGCTAATGATTTCTTATTACAAAAAAGTTTCTATAGGAAATGCAAGTTCATATTTTAAAATAGATCCACAATTCCAGCTAGCAGAGAAAAGAAAGAGAAAAGTCATTTTTGTTCCAGTAGGTTGACATAGCAAGTTAACTCCTCTTCACAGACCAACCAGCAGGTTCAAACTTCAGCTCTTGCTTTGGGGCACACAGGTACCGACACCACTGCTGCTCAAGAGCCAAATGTAGCATGAACACAAGAACAACACTGGAAGGCAGTACCTAAATTGCTTTGCATGGATCACCACTGTGACACACCCAGTGCATTAGGAGTGGGAATCATGCCTTTTTTTCCTTTATCACTATGACCAGTTGTCCTACACTAGCAGCTTCAGATGTTGCTGTTTTTACTGGACAGTGTAAAGACAATATTTTATGGTCTTGAGGCTGCCACTGAAACTAAGAACACTTTGTATTTGTCAGGCTACTGAATTTCTTTAATATGCTATTTAATTCTGGCCACCACAACCCAAAGTTTACAAACCTTCTGCCTCAAGTAAATTATCACTGCACTGTAACTACTGTGAATGCAATCTCCTAGAACAGCTGTGGCAGCTAGTGCCGAACACTGCTCACTTTGGGCGATGCTCTGATGTTTATATTTTAGTATTTCATTTTTCACACCTGATCTTTTTCATACATTAGAAGGGCAGCAGTAACAGCAGAACATTTAAAAACATTTGTTTAGTAACTTCATACTGAGCTCTTCTAAATCTCCGCTCCAGGAGAAAGGCACAAAATAAAACCTGTTGTTTCTTAAATTGAGAAGTAAACAGATTTTTCCACCCTTCCTCTAAACTGAGGGTATTCTGTAAAAGGAGAAAATAAAAACAGGCTCCATATAATAGACCAAAGCAGTGAGAAGTGAGTTTTTATTTTTACAAGGCTCTGGCTTACGGAAGCAGAAGATGAGGATACAGGACTTGCAAACCCCCCAAAATCAGCAGAACAGGACAAAGGCAATTTCTAGGCACATGCTGATGGGCAGAGGCAGGCAGCGCACCAGCTTTACCTGCTGTTCTGACATAGTCACAGCACGAGATGCTCATTGCAGTGACCAGATGAAAAAGGTGAAGGGAAAGTCAGTACAGAAGCAATGTAGACTGAGCAACTCTGCCAGCACCAATACCAAAGGCAGCAAGGCCACAAGGTGAACAACAAACACGACTTCACTTGAAGCATGGGGACCTTAACTGACCCATGCTCAACCACAGTCAGGCTCCAGGTAACTAAAGCTATTTCTAGAAGCAAAGTTTTGGAGACTAGAACTTAAATGTCAAGCCTTAACCTTTCCTTTCTTTTTGTGCCTTTTTTTTTTTAATACAGTCTAGTCTCCTTGGACTTCAACATACAATCACCATATTGAGAAAAAGTTTGTGCTTTTTGACGTTGTCACTGTTCCCAGCACCATTGGAACTCAATGGAAGGTAGGAGAACAGAAACAAAGATACTCCCAACATCACTTAAGCCTTTTTGTATCACTTTCTAATAAGGCCACACTGTGACCAAAGCCAGCACAAGATCAGTTGCCAAAAAGTCAGCAGAGAAAGACTGAGCAATATCATCAATTGGTGCAATTTCCCACGAATATGCACATAGAAAATATTCTCTTCAAAATTCCTTCTTAAACAACTTAACAATCACAGGTCTCAAGCTGTTTGCAGCATAATTACAGCCCGCTGGTTAATTCAAATTTGTTTTCCACAGAAACAAAGCAATATTTGGCTCAGTCAGTGGAATAAAGCTTTTGTTCCTAACAGCATTTAATCTCTCTAGGAGCCTTAGCATCACATCCACATTTATTCGTTTGACAAAGGATTTGCATTGTACCATTAGTAGCTTAAATTTGCGGACTCACTTTGTTTAATGATGCTAAATTAGAAACAGTTCTCTAATGACTTTTTGCCAAAATTGGTGTTTGTCTATTGATTCCTACTATTAGAAACAGAAAAAGCAAAGGAAATACACATTTTGTAGCTTTTCTACATAAGGAGAACTACTCCCTTAATGTTGAAAAAGGTAAAATACAATAGTCAGAGGTTTCACAGTTCAAGCTGGACTAACACTAAATCTATTTTCTGCTCTTTATATTTGATCTTAAGTGCTCAAAAGTTAAAGTAAGAATTTTGACATAGCAGCTTAATACTTCCTGTGTATTACAAAACACAAAAACCAGTCTGCACGCACCAGCAGATACAGTTGTACCTTAAGTGTCCTTAGTTTTCACACACAGAAATCAGTAAGTAAACAGAATGGCTCCTTAGACACAAATTAAGTCTAAGGAGGCACCTGCACATTCAATATTTGGTCATAGAATATACATCCTACTGTACTCCTGTAACCAAATTACAAACTACTCCCTCCAAGAGTGTTGGAGGTTTCTTCCCCATATACTGGTCAGAATAATTCTGATAACTTAAAAGTCAGTAAGATTCTGACATTAGGGTTTGGGTTCTTGTCTACCATTTCTCTTGCTCTGTTACATTTTAGCATTCCTTTATTGCTGTCTGCTGGAGAGGATGTAGAAGGGCATTAATTACTTTCAGTTGTAAAATATTCTTCCCCTATATGATACAGCATTTAGATCTATGCATGCCAGATAAGAAGGGCATGCGACTTGTTCATCCCTTGAAAAAACACATTTTTGCAATCTAGATGTTGTCTAGACATTGTTGTTTGTCTGGACAAAATACTACAGCAATAATATAGATGTGCACTTCCATTTTAGTGTGATAGCTATACATTATTACACTACAATTTCCATTACTACCACTTAGAACAAGCAACTATTATTTTAAAACCACTTTTTGAAAATCCTTACGTAGCCCCACTCAAATGTTAACAGAAGATACTACAAAAGTCAGTGAGTAGAATGTGACTGCACAACAAGTTTTTTTCACCGTAACAAAGAAATAATGGCAAAAATAACAAACTGGCAGAACTTACATGCTGTCAGAACATGCTGAATAACATAATCTAGATAATTCAATAAAGATGCTTTACCATGTCACAACACAATGTCAATATTGCAACATCATGCTCTATAAGGATAAGTGTGTAATTTTGGGGATCTGTAAGCTGCATCATCCCCTATAAGATCTCCCCAGAAAAAACACTAGGCCCAGGAGACTTCATGACAAACAAGCTGGAGGTTTTTTCTCATTTTTATCAGTTTATTACAGCAATGAAATTTCACATTTCAAACTTAGATTAATCTCTTGAAATACCTATTACATAAAGAGCAGAAGAAAGATCAACAGGCATAAAGGAGAACTCTATACACAAAATTTCTGGAATTAAAAGCAGTGTCCTACTAGTAAGATAGAAACCTCCTTCACTCCCCACTCATCCAAGTCATCTGTTTGCATGTACTGTCAGATCAGTTTAAAAATATGTGAGGTGAGCTGCACATGGACTTTCAACATGTTGAAATTTGAAATATCTACGAAACAATGTCATAAAATGGAAATATTGCCAAAGTTAGGTGGGTGTGAATATTGTGTAGTCTGCCAAATGCTCTGGAGCCCAACAAAAGGGCTCGTTTACCAAAAATTACCATTGAAGACAGCAGACACACACACAGGGTGGTCTCAGCAAAAAAAACCTAATACAGGTAGTCTGATGAATTATGCACACGCACCTTTTCCCATTTAAGTATATATCACTGTATAGCATAAATTCAAAGAGCTCATTGTAAAACAAATCAGATAGTTGGAAGAAGACACAAAAGCATTAATCTATATAAGCATATAAGCAGCTAAAAGTAATGCTGCTTACTCCAGAGTATTAAGAATTTATTCTGCTTTTCTGCACTGTACCTGATTTCCATTAGAGCAAAGAATTTCCTATCAGACGAATTTCACAACCATGTGACTCAGGATACACAGATCGTGTTGCAAACCCTTTGATAGCAATGCATTTGGAATACAATATCTGTTTATTTCTCCTAACATTAGTCAGTTACTTATGAAAACACATGCAAAGGATAGTTGCCATTTAATATCAACACACTATTCCATGTGAAAGAATAGAAAGCACCAAGATTACAAATGGATTATTATGAATTAAGAATTATTTTACTTATCTTTAAAATTGGCCTGTAGGTGACTAAAACCACTTAATTCAACATTTAACTTTTTTAAAATCAGCTAAGAATATTCTTGCATGACACAACATTAACAGAACAGTCCTCTGTAAAGTGTTTTTGCAAATAGTATTTTTGCATTATTGACTTCTTTGCAGATGTTTATCATAGCACTTTATTCTCCTGAGTTTCCACAAACATTTCTTCCATTTGTATTAAGGGAAGATGTGCACTTTTTTTTTTAATATGACATTACTGGTGTGAATAAGAAAGAATTCTCTTAGTTCTTAATGTATGAGATGCCGTGCCCCATGAAGAATAACTGGGACTCATGTTCCTTTATGCCTCAAAACTGTTAAATACAATTCAGAACTGTTCTTCACCCTCACTGTAGAACTGCTTTAATTCTTAACCTCTGCTTATGTCAGTCACTGTTGCTTTTTTGTTTTTAACATTTGGCAATCATGTTAAATAACAGTTACGGTGCCATGGAACACCACTTTTTCAAGTGTTACTCACTTTGTCCTTTCCTCTTACTCACTTGCTGAAACTGTCCACATAATATATGAAATCACCTAAGTCTCTCTCCACATAGTCAACACAACCACAAATATGAATATGATTTGACTAGTGATGCTGTAATGGCTTTCACCCTGTTTGATGAAAGGCATTTCTATTCTAAATCCCAGCAACATTAAGTGCCATGAAAGAAAATGCAGCCTGACAAAGGTGTATGCAGGTACCCACAGCTTCACATTCCTAACTCACGCACTAAGGTAGCTACGCTACACCTACATATATTGGCACCTGCCACTGTTCCAATTGTAATAGTAATAATTTTCCCTATGTCATGTCAGTGGATCTCTCCAGCTCGGGGGAAAGTTCAAGCTACTCTGGATCAGTTTCACCAGAAGACAGGGAATGTGTGCATTCCCCATCAATGGAACCCTTCGCCCTCTGAATAATGCAAAGAGTTACCTCTTGCAGTCAGGATGTCCTGAAAAGATCGCTACTAAATAACTCGTGGCATACAAAGCCACCAGCTAAGAGGCAGCAAGTCTCTGCTGCTCCTTCCCATTGCCTGAAAAGGGGCACCAGAGCCTGCAAACCCAGGAAACTTCCCAGCAACAGAACCACATCCTCACCTACAAACTCCTCACACCACAACTTTTGTGGGTCCTTTATTTCAGGTACTACCCAGCCACAGGTTCCCCCCAGCACAGAACTCTCTGAGACGAGCTCCTCACACTCATTTTTCCCCATCACCAACTACCACAAACTTTCCGAGTAGACTGAGCTAAGCCACCCCAGCTGCAGGACAGTGAACATTTTGCAGCAGCACTTGTACACAGGTGCTTCATCCAAGAAGCCAAACCAGCTCACAACCACCAGTCTCAGCATTCTGAGACATGGAAACTAAGAAACAGTTCAGCTAGTGGGTACACACACCAAAAAAACCCTCTAATAATAAATATACATGACCTGATCATCAGGTTAATCTCTAGATCAGTTGCTTGAAAATCATGAGCAGGGTGAAGCTTTTAAAGCTAAGGTCAACTTTACTAGAAAAACCTGAAAAACTGGAATTTCATTTTAAATACAAGAAAAAGAAAACCAAACACTTTTAAGACCACTCTACTTTGCATTCCAAACTACACTAAAACCACCTATTTTTTAAGATTGAGATGCCAAGTATTAAAGGGATTAAAAGCTCAATCATGCCTTTGTATACCCTAGATCCAAAATACCTAGTATCACAGTGTTCATCTGTGAATTCCAGAGTTTTATGGCCATTTATTTTACATCAATACACGTTCTGTGTGACACACCATTTATTCCTCAACCCTTTACCCAAAACATAAGCCCTTTGCTAGTGTGCAGAGTACTACTTACAAAGAAAATTTATAAATATGAATATGAAACACATCAGATTATATAAAACAGTAGCAAATTTACCATTATCTCTGCAATGAAGGAAATTAATCCCATCACCTATTTTACTGGCCAACCTAAATTACAAGGGATTTTTTTAATTAGTTGATTTATATTGCCTAATCAAGTAGGTGCCATTTTGTAATGTTTCTCATTCTTTATGATAAAATATATAAATAATTTAACGTTAGATATAGCAGTCCTCCTAATGTCAGGTCTGTGTCCCAGTAAAGAAATGTCTTCATCAACACTGAGATACACTGACTCATTATCAAGAGATGATTAAGGCTGCTGACCACATATTTCTCATGCTCCAGCTAAGCTCAGTATCACATAGTTTAAGCATGATCACTAAACCTGTTCATACTTTCAACACACTGAGATAATCAGCCACACAATCCCCATTACAAAGGCTGAAGCATTCTCAGGGTTAAGATTAGCACTTTAAAGGCGACAAACAAAAGAAATGCCCTGTTTCAGCAGCAGAGACATCAGACTGGGCTAGCTCTGATTTTTCTTGTATTTAAGAGTACTACAGTTTAAAAAAACAGCGTAAGATAAAACACTAATGACACTGTTTCCCTGAAATAGGTTCAAATGTATCACAACTCTTAACATCATGACACTTCCCTTATATTTAAGTCATATTTTTTAACAATTCAAAATAGGTAGCAATTTATTGGAAATACCTGCTCTCTTGGTAACCTTAAGTATATTTGATGCTTCCCATAAAAAGACAGAAGCACATCCACATCTTGTCATAAGATTAATTAATCTTAAACGTGAGCGTGGCCAGCATAGGTTTTGTACAGCCAGGTTTGTTCCCTCAGCCTTTCTGCCTGAGAACAATAGTGACCATGCACATAGCACTGGATTCTTTCAGCCCCACTGGTAACAATGCCATGCTCTGCAACAACAAAAAAAAGGACCTGTGCACCTCTCTCTTACAGCATGTACCTACTGTAGCTGAAGCAAAAGCCTATCTGCAAGCAGACAATGAAAGCTTAAAAATACTAATATTGTAGGTATTAGGCTGGAACACTATTGGAAAGTAGAAGCCTTTACGGCAATTTCCAGATAGAAAAGTCACCTATACTGCTTTCTGTGCATTTTAAAGCAACTCTTCCTCCTTTTGAAAGAGCTGCTTCCTCGAATAAAGGCAGAAGGAATTCAGTACCCTGTGCTTCGTGGTTTTATTTCAGAGAAAGAAAAAAAAAAGCCACCTGTATATGCTAAATCAGAACTCACAGCAACAAAAGGTGAACAAAAGCTGCATCAGGATTTGGGAAGATAAAGGCATATTGTGAAGCTACTTTGCACTGACAACCTGCATAACTATGTAAGT
Source organism: Rhipidura dahli (assembly GCA_013399225.1). Taxonomy (NCBI): domain Eukaryota; kingdom Metazoa; phylum Chordata; class Aves; order Passeriformes; family Rhipiduridae; genus Rhipidura; species Rhipidura dahli. The sequence goes on from VXAC01000499.1 coordinate 192,985, forward strand.
ATTCAGATATGAATGATTCAAATTTATGTTTTAAGATTTTATTGTAACTTTTTATGAAGACATTAAATTTGTATTAAGGCTAAGACTTCAAAGAATAAAACAAGACCAAAGCAGGATGATTTCATCTCTACAAAAATTCACATGAACAGAAGTGCTGTACAATACAGCAGGTGATTTCAAGCTCAATTTCCAAATGAAATAGTCAGGAGGAGAAAATGTTCACATACACACTATAAAGAAAGCCTGCCAGCCTCAAAGCTTGTCAATTCAAGATCAGCAGTACAAATTAACACCACCACAAACTTTTCAAATGAACATACACAATATCATTATGAATATGGCTTAATCTGCACAATTTCTCTTTAAACAAAAAGGGAAGACTTGACGCAACATCCATAATGAAACATCCAGGATAAGGGGGGGGAAGGGGGGGGTACGCATCTACATAGCAAACAAGATAAAATTCTGAGTGCCAATGTAATTTAATATGTAGGGTATAGCCACAGGGTAGTCTCATGAAAAATATTCCCACCTTATTATCCTCATTTCTCTCACTTACATGTACGCTGGAGAAAGTGGCGATGACCTGGATGTTTTAAGCACAGGAACTGGGAATTTCCAGATAGCAGGAGAGCTCGTTTTCCATTTCAATGGCATGTTGTCACCACGGTACTACAATAACAGTAAACAGCGTTTCCATAACAGACTACCAACTAGGACTTCCATTCCACACACTACTGACACAGCAGTGGCTGCTGCTAAGAACAAGGAAATGATTCTGCCAATGCCCTTAAACCAATGCTTCCACTCCGTAAAACAGGGCTGTAAGGCATCTCCTTTTAAATCCTGCTGTCCCCTAAAGCAATATGATGATTCTATCCTTCTAACTCAACAATAGTGCCACCTCGTTAGGGAAGCACTGACTGCAGTATATGTTAAGGAAAAAAAGACTGCACTCCGCACACCAGAACAATGCAGTTTTATTTAATAAAAGCAGCTTATTTTTAAAGAATAGGTTCTGATGCTATTGTTCTACCTTAACAGGGACACTGCAGCACTGTACTATATTCTCTTCCTATTAACCTAATTTCTGACCAATGGAAGCAGAAACAAAAAAAAGGGTTTCATATGAAAATGAAACAACATACCTACTCAGAATACACTTGTCATCCTCTGAAAATTCTTCTTTTGAGCTGCAACAATACAAATGGGATATAAATCTCAGCATAGCCTTAGGCCACGGCTAATAGAGATCAGTGGCTAAATTCAGCAGCCTGTTTTCCTCCTGTGCAAGCTCTGACCAAACAATATAAGAATGCCATTATGGCAAAAGCCCATTGCAAAAATCAGTCCTTCTAATCCATAGCTAAGAAGACAAAATAAAGCAGAAATCGCTGCAGGTTCTGCATGCTCTTCTAATAGCTTCTGGTTCAGGATGCTCTCATCTTCCTATTCTCATTTCCAAGGAGGAAGAGCAAAATCTCATGCATTTTAGATCATGATATGGGAACACAAATATCACTCTGTCTTCTGCAGTAGAGAAGCAGAGACTAGCAGGCTGTTAACAGCAGTCTTTGTAGGAATGCTATCAACAATCTAATTCTCAATGCTTCNAGCAGATGGTCACGCAAGTTCCCATCAGGGACCACTCCGCAACTCAGGGCTCTGCTTGGTGACCTCCCAGGGCTGACGACAGCAGGGAGCAGGGAAAGCAAACTATTAAAAACGGAATGGGGAATTTAATAGCATCTTATGCAGAAGCAAAGCAGGTTTCTAGGGAAAAGGCAAAGATTCAGCTATTTTGATTATCTTACAGGGAAAAAAAAAATCACCCCTAATGTATTGCCACAGCAGACCAAATCAACACTAGAATATTTAGTCTACAGATTTCAGAATAGTCTCTGTACAGCACGACAATTTTTCTATTCATCAGGACAGCTTAATCCCCTCATTAAAAAGCCAACACCCTGTCACGCTACTTAGCAATAAAGAATTGAAACAGGAGCGATTTCTACAAATTTCTATAAATTTAATCATTCTAGTAACATTTAACAACACACTGATAGGTTTTTTGTAACAATGAAATGTACAATGTTAAGTTCAATTTTGGGATGAAATCACCAGGGAATAATTGCTGATCCTGATCCCCGTTATTGAAAATGTTTGACCAAAATAGTTTTGGGCTTTTGAAGCTGTTACCAAAACCAAAGGCAAGGAACTAAAATAACCCAGGACAACCTCACTCAAAATCAGATGCACCCCTTGGACAAACAATTGAGGGCCTCTCTCCCACTTCTATGAAGTTCTAAATTACAAATGAGCAGCATTAATCCAGGCAACAAATTTCATAGGAACAGCTACCGGGATGCTGAACAGACATCACTGTGTATGACAACAGAGTTCATATGCTATGACTGTTAAAGAAACACTAGTCCTTCAAAAACAACCATGCAGTTTAAGCACAGTCTAGCACCTCTAGGAAAATAATGCAAGCATTTATATGCAAACAGGCACGCTTGGCTACACACATGGTCCATAATTGTGTCCATTCTCACACACACACAACACCAGACTACTGCATCATGCCAACTCTGCACTGAAGGCCTAGAAGTCAGGTTGAAAGATTAGATAGCAGCTACTATAATCACAAAGTAAAAAAAAAAAAAATCATGAATTTGCATTAATACACTCAACTTTGCTTTTACATTCACCATTATATACAAAGTGTCTTAAGATACAATAAGCAAATGCAGTTACTCCCTTCTTCACACCAAGTGCAGCCAGTGCAACCAACTGGTAGCTGCTCATAAAGTCTGTCTTACTGCTCTGCCATCCCCAAGGAGATCTTCACATGTTTTATTTATTAAGAGCAGCATGACTAATATGAAAAAAAAAGAATGAGGCTAAAGACAATCAATGGACTCCTTTTTCAGAAGTAACTCCTGAAATACTCTTTTGATCTGTAAAATAAAATCCAACTCGAGCCACAAAGTCATTCCCAAGCACTGACTGACATTTATGTCCGCCCACACAGGCACAGAAATCAGAGTTACTTCTCACTTTTGACCCAAAGAGCATTCACCCTAGAGGGCAACATGAGTCCTGAAATGTCTGCTCTCCTTTGTGTGCTTCTGGTCCCACTTATTTTTCCACTTACTCTACAAGCAACATATATAAAACCTATGCAGTAAAACCAGTAACAGTTAACATTTTTGAAAGTACAGGAATCCCAAGCACTGCCAACCAAATCCCCTCACAAAGTCCAGCACAAACTACTCCACCAAACAGCCCATGTACAAAATCCAGAATTGAAGAAGGCAGCAGTGTCAGGTACTCTAAAAATAGTGAAATTCTTGTCACTTGCTAAAGAACCATGTGAGACATGAATCACCTACCCACACATAACAAGAAAAAACACAAATCGAATCCCATTTTCTTCCTGAGATTGGTTGCATATTCACAAGGAAGGTACTATTATTATGTATTTTATGCTTTACATAAAATACGCCTAAGACAATAGAAAATCACAGTATATAATACTGATATTTTAATTTAGACTTCAAAATAACAGTTTAGCTGCACATTTAAAAATATAGAAAAAGTAATCTGATCTCCTGGAGTGTATTGCACCCAATGAATATACATTTTGTGTTCTCATATTACATAGCTTTGCCACTCATCCTCAAACGAACTGATCCTGAGGGCCAAAAGCTAAATTATAGCTGTGTGCAGAACCCTCCTTGTTGAGAAAACAGCTACTCCCAGACAAATGCTCTGAAAACACACCAACTTGGCACTCAAATTGGAGATGTGCTTTAAGTTTAAAGCTCCTAAATGCTGAAAATCCCATAACTGCACAGATTAAACATCATTTTGAGACCATTCAAAGGGCTTGTTTTCTGTAGTTTTCTCACAAGCAAGTTCAAATTCAAAACTAAAAGCATCTACTATTTATAACTTGTTTAAAGTTATATTCTACTTAGTACCCAAGTCTCCCACACATCCTTTATTCTGTGTACAAAAGATGAGAAAGTGTTTGGGTTTTAAGCAACTATTTCCATGCTCATGTTTCCAAAGCTGCACTGAGCACAGATGAAGTAACTGACAGAATACCAAGAATTTCTGCACAAAATTTGGCCATAAAGGAAAGGAACAGGTGGCATAAGAAGAAAAAAGTAAATAATGCCACCAAAGGAAAGATCCCAAGGTGCATTTTTCAGACCTGAGATGTTAAGCAAGGACAGAACTTACTGACTGGAGCTGAACAGCAGTGCAGCTCTGATTCCACAAAGAGAAGAAACACTGAAAAGTGCTTGCGTTAAGAGTGGAAAGCATTTCCTAACCCTCTTCCTCCATCCCTCCATCTAAATCCTGCTTCACTACTGACCAACATGCAAAATTTGGCCCTAAGTGAGAAGAGCAGGCACACAGCATCACACACAGCAAGCACATGACCAAATCACACGCAGAGTTCCCCCCCTTGCCAGGGCACTGATCACAGCATCTTTTTCTTCTGCAAGCGCTCCCCGATCTTCAAGGCAGGAATGCAGCTAAAACCATGTCCTTTGTGACTCTTTTCCTTTTCTGGGGATATCCTCTTCCTTCCTTTGTGCAAGGTGAATGCTAAACTGCTACCACATTGCATCACACATACCAACTGTCAACATGTTGTCCTCTTACAACCCAATGTGTTCACATTTCTGGGGCATTTGTACTTCCAACAAAAATTTTAAACCGTCTCAGCATTTCCCATAAGACTTCCCTTCACAGTTGTTCAAAAAGAAGAAAAAGGCACAGGAAGAAAGCTGTATCAGAGCCCAGGCAACATAAAACTGTACTGGTCTGAAAATATTTATTCTTAGCCTTTGAATGCCACTTGAATTTTTGTACAAAAACTTAGCAGAATAGAAGTCAACTTCTAGAGATGCCACTGGATTTTCAGCAGTTTGCACAAATAATGAGTTTAACTTTTTTTCCTCAATTCTTAAACTGTTAAAAGCAAAACTGAAAAAAATACTTGCTTGCTCAAGTGATTTGCTGTAGTTTAAAAAAAATTGCTGTTCCACTTTAACAGGCTACTTACATCTCTCCTTTTATTCATCTCTTAAATGTCAGAGGAACCGAAAACACTAGGTCAAAAGTAGGGGTCATGCTTTCTAAAGTCTTTCAAACCCCTTCTATGACCTGAAAAGTCATCGCTCTTCCAGAACCTCAGGCTTCTTTAGGTTTACAGAAAGAAAAACAGTCAAAGTTACAGTGACAGTATGATGTACATCTCCCATCTTCATCTAGAAATGCAGACAACAGAAAGGTGTAAATATTTGTGTCACAAACTATTTTCTACTGATATAGTGTTTGTATAAGAAAAGATGCCAGACTGAACAAGAAAAATACATTAAAATGATAGTGGTAAGACCAGTAAACATATTCAAACTTCTGAGAATGTTTTCCCCAACACCTGTGTTCTAAAAATTCACTGATACAAAAGCATGGTTCCTTTTAAAGATGCACATATGCTATAGGATAAAATTCTTGTTTTATGATATTAGCACTAGCAAAGCGCACTCCAAACTGAAGGCAGAAAATCAGTTTCACATTGGGAGGAACTGCTCTCATCTTTTCTGTATCTTCAAACCACTAGCTTGCTGAGCTGATGCACCCCATACTACACAAGACCATTTTGATACAGAGTAAAATAAAGCAGAAACCCCAATATCCAGTAAAAAATTCCCAAAGCCATGGAGCTCAAATGTAACAATTATTTCAATATCAAAATCATTTCAGTAATTTATGGCTGCAAAGGCATAAGTCTGGAAACTGAAGAGGAGCAAATAAGGATGTATACAGGTTCCCCAAAAAACTGTGTGATAATTTAATTGGCTTCCTCATTTAGCTCTTTCCACTTCACATGGGGCTTCTCATGCCTCTACCTCTGGCTTTTCAGTCTATTAAACTGCCACGGTTCCTATTACTGGAAGAGAATAATTAAAAGATGGTGTTGACAGTACTGCCCTAGGATAGGAGTCAGTTAATTAATGAAATCTCTTTGACCATATATTGTCAAAATATACACACCAAAATTCACATGAAGGGAAAACAAATCTCTGCTAAGGAATGATCCAAAGGAAACCACTGCAGTCACATTTGCAGTCCTTGCACAACAACACTGTAACATTCCCCAAATACTGAAGCACAGAAAAAGACTGGCAATGTGCACCTGGCAACGCTTTTACTGAAACGGCAACTTTTCTAAAAATATCAAATAAGTACCTTACTAAGAAACATTCTTTCAATTGATTTTTTTATTATTTCATTAAGAAGATAGCTTTAAAACCACTACAGACAGTTCTGACAATTACACCTGTACTTTGACTTGCTACCTGCTGTGCGGTCTCAAATTTTTTTTATAACTGGGGGTTAAAAATCCCTCAGACCAGATGTAAGTTACAGCATCTTTTAGAAGCAGCTGTACTGTAGACATCACAATGCATGTGGCCTCGTAAATGGATCAGAGATGCTCACAAAGAAGTTACTATCAAATACATTTAATTCTTTTAAACTGAGCTGACAGCTCATGGAACAAGGGACAATCATAAATCATAAAGTGAGATAAATCGGGCTTGAAGCCAACCCCTCCTGCTGTGACAATGCTGTAAGCAGTGCAGGTTCCTGTCTATATCGCAATATGTGGAGCCATTTCTCAAATGGCAAAAAAATTCCTCAAATGTTTAAATATTAAGTTAAGCAGTCAGGACATGTGCTATGTGTTTAACAAGAAGTGCTACAGTTTTCTATCCACCCAGCATCTTTTCCTGTATAAATGAGGAAATTCCTGCAGTAAAATTTTAGGATGCATCATTTCAGTGAAAATTATTATACATAAATATACATATGCATACTATATATATGGGATTGTGTATACAGCATGTGTGTGTGTATATATACACACACATACACACAATAAATAGACATAATTTATTTCTATATATATTTGACAAATACACATTTACCCTGCATCTGACACAGCCACTTCCCCTTCCCTTCCAGACACCTCAGACAGGAGAGGTTCAAATTCTTACATGATTTTGAGGCTACCAAAGTAAGTGTATGTTCTTCCACAAACCAAAGAGGCTGAGAAGGAATCATGTTGAGAAATTAGTTTCTCCATTTCACATATTCTTCAAACGTCCATAACCCCCCGGTCTTTGTATCATTCATAACTGAAAAAAAAAAAAAAATCTGATAGTGTTAAGTTTGAAACTTCTGAAATTACTCAGCAACAGCAAACATTCAAAAAACCTTGTGCCATTTACTATGAGGTCACAATCAACTATTTTAAACACTGTTTAAGTAAAATAATTTTGCTTAAATCTTAAGTCAGGTTCCCAAAATCTTGTAGGAAAAGGGAGACAAGCAATGAACAAACTGCAGTATTCACAGTTTTAATATTTGGAAGCATTAATATATTAAAATATTAAAGCCTGTCTCAGTTATATTTGGTTACTACACACTGTCTCAGAAATATTTCCAATCTATTCTCAAGTGTGTCTTGCCATGAAAGTGGGTTTTATTTCATGCCACTTATGGATGACTTGCATTTTCTTGCGTGTATTCTTGAAAAGAGATTTTTCTAAAATTGAGGTAAGATTTGTCAAGATGCACTATTAACTTAATTACAAGCTACAAGTTATAATATTAAAGAAAATCAGCTTTGCTTGGGTAAATTACTGTTACATAAAATAAGGTCTTAAAACACTTAGTAGGAGGTAAAACCAAAATGAGCTAATGAGGGTTTCCAACTTTTTATCTAAGCCCAAGTACTCTACTGACATAACACCACTAAGAAGAAATGCTTTCGAATTAGCACCAATTTATTCAGAGAACTTGGCTCATCCTCCCCAGGTGATTACATTTAATAAATCAACACAGAAACCCGAACGCACAGTCACAGCAGCCAGACTGACCCTGCTGAAGACAATTGTCTGAAGCAACAGTTATTTTTATTAGGTCAAACTGAACTACAAAGAATTTATTTCTAAACAACTTCTCCACAGCTGTTATAGTCTGTTGGCTGCTCAATTTATTTCAGTAAAGTCTAAATGCTTAAACACATTTACGCATCAGACTCAAATGCTGCAAATATATTAAACAATTTAGTAATGGAAAAGAAGCCAGGACTGAGCACCAGCCTCGAACAATTTCAGTATTTCCTGCACCACAGACAGCAAACTGCAAACTACTGGAGTGGCATGTTGGGTAAAGTTTTTTGTACATGTTCTTAAAATCAAAGTTTGTAGGCTTTTCTTATATTCTTGCATTATTCACATGGAATCTGTTAGTCTCCTTCATTCTCAAAATCTTACTATCTTTATCCCCTGGAATGTGTTTTTGTGGTCTTGCACACCCACAGAAAGTGTCCCTGATGAAAAGAGCAGAAGAGCAGGTGTGGGAAGGCAAGAACAAAGCCCTTGATCACTGCTCTTGTGTGCTTCTGTAATGACTCAGTTTCATTAAAAACCAAAACCACAAACTTTTCCTGAACACAGGAATTCCTACTGCATTGTCACTTCTAATGTCTCCAATCCACAAAATCTCCACTGTGGGCCCTCCTGACACCTTTATCCAAAGATTAGAATCCCTCACGAAGTGACAGAGAATCAGGTTGAAAAGGTTTCAAGTCCAGGTTGTCAGAAATCACAGTGTGCAACCTGGGAGCCATAAAAACTGCAGGAATGCATCCCTCAAGGAGACCGTGCTGCCTATGGCCACTGCACTGCAGTTAGGTGGATTCCTTCAAGGAGTCACAAAAAAGACATCCAGATGCAATCAACTTAATTACCTCCTATCAGATACTCTAAAGCATACTAGATATAAATGTTTATGAAATAGCAGTTTGACCTTAAAGTTCAGCTTGCCTTCACATAGGGACATGTGAAAGTCTTAAGCAGCAAAAAGTTCAATTTCAAATTTGTCACTAATGTTAATTGTTTATTGCTAGTGTTAATTTCTAACATTCAGTGAGAGAAAAAAAAGTGTAATTTCTCTACACTAAAAAAGGAGTTTCAAGACCACAGATCATTTCAAATAAATGCCATCAGAACAGGTAGAATTAGTACCAAAGCCAGAACAGCTGAACAGGCAGTGTGGGGAAAAAGAGAGTCTTGTACTAAATTTTAGATTTCTTGACCTTCCCACCCCCCCACACCCCTCAAGAACCAATGGCAATCAGGAATCAACTCCCCATTTGACAAAAGTAGGGGTAGTCCAAAGACTCCTTCCCAAGTGACAACATGGGGTAACCCCTAGTTCACTTGCTCAGGATCCTCCCTTCCTCAGCAAACCAAGCCAGTGATAACCTCCACACTACCTGTTCCTGAAAGGAAAGTAAAACCAGGTAACTAGGTCTCTTGTTTTGAGGCACTTCTATACCCAACAGCAACAGTGGCAACTGACAAAAACGGATAGTTTTCACAGGTTCTTTCACTTAGAAGGCAGCCATGAGCAAAGACACTGAAGATGTGTGTTTGCAGCTCAATGATTATGCACACCTCAAGGATACCTGTAACCACCTGTGCAGCCCTAAGTGCGTGGAACGGCTTTAAATGCAAGATTTTGGCAGAGCTGGATACTACCTCTCCAGAAAATATCTCATCACCTGTAGTGATTATGGCAAGAAGAGGCTGTCTTTAAGTTCCCACTGTTGAATGTTGTTATACAAAGGACCCAAGGCCACAGCCTTTCACACTGAGCTGAATGGGGTGTAGGGAGGGTGTACAATCAATGAGTGAGTTCATGCCACAGAATTAGCCCAACCTTAGCGGTCATCAACATTTAAAACACACATTAAACTTTCCAAATGCATACCTTGCCACATTTAGATTTTCTCAGAAGACAAAAAAAATACAATCACAAAAACAAGTCTTCATATGAACAAGTTCCAGTTCTCTGAAATACACTGTTTTCTACTTCTAAATCACTACACGTCAAAACTCACATTTAATAATAAATTATGGACAGAAAATTACAAACTGCTTTCGTCTTTAGCAGCTCTGAGAACATAAATTTAAAGAAAATTCCACATTTCCCAGTCAAAGTTTTGAAAGATGCCAGTTACTTATTTCAGATTTGTTATGGTGGGTAAATATACAAGGTATTAATTCATTTCCAAAAGCAGATTTAAAGTTTTAAGATATTCACTCAGCAGACCGGAAGAACTCTGCAATTGCCTATTTAGTGGCAATCTGGATAATTTAGGATCAAATGATGACATGCTGCTTTACATAAAATAATTGTACACACAACAAAAGTACAAGCTGATTTTAGAAAGACCCATGGAAGAATGGCAATCTTACTTGCATTTTCAAAAACTATGAACTATTTAAATCAAATAGTTTGAAGTCTCCTAATTATAAACCTTTATTTCATAAAACTTCAGACATCTGACTCCTATTCAAAGGTGAAGTTCAGTGCTTTCACCAATGTCCATGTAGAAGTTTCTATAGGTCATTTTATCAGCACTCCACACAACTCCTGACAGTTTTCTACATCTTAATAGTGTCGCACATGTGGCCACATCCCTTCACCTGGCAAACCCCCTTCAGAAACACAGAACTGAAAATAAATCAAAGAAGCTCAGAGGAGGAGAAGACTGCAGAGAGGTGGGTGGGAGGCTCAGCCTAGTGACAGGCACCACCAGCACAGCTGCACCACTTCCTTCCACCCACCTCATTTGGTCAGGAAAAAAACAGTCTAAATTCTGCAAATAACTCTAGGCTCCTATGCAAAACAGTCACATCATTCTCATGTGTGCTGCTCTAGTGAACCACAGCAGGCTCAGAAGAGACCACATTAGAGGAAAAAAAAAAAAATCGATACATGTGCGTGGTGTAGAGGTTGTTGGGGTGAAATAGCATTGTACAGCTATGATGCACAAAGACAGTGCAAGAGACAGCTGAATCAAGAAATATCTGTATTTTGGCACCTTCTGCAGCTGCAGTAATGTACTTTTCTACAGCTGAAAATATCTTTTTGAAACATACATAGAGAACACCAAGCAACCGTGATAACTTTGAGCCGGGACAAGCCCTTTTCCCAAATAGTCGTAAGTAAAGCAGTTGTAATTCAGGGTTTTGTCTGCCAGAGGGAGCTGAAGGAAAGAGAAAAAATCCCATGTATCTCATTCCTTCAGAAGCCACAGGGTTGTCGAACACCAATTAATATCAGTAGTCTAACAAAAAGGGGGGGTCAATTCAAAATCAACCCCAGCTTTGTCTGGCACAGGGCACCCCTGCACTGACACCCCACTGGCAAAACCTTGCCCATCATGCCCAGTGCACTCACTCTAGGAGTGAGTCCCCTACAACTCTGAATGGAAATAATACCTCCAATAAAGTGTACTTTAACTACTTTTTGATCAAAACCATACTGATGATTATGATTGCCTTAGAGACAGATTAATAAGAAAAGCATCAAATGAGATGGTATCTAATACTTTCTTACATCAGCTTGTCAATAAATGCAGGGCAACACTGCACGAAGCTTCCAGTTAGAACAAGATACATATTACCTGAAAACAGATTGTCATTAAAAGGCTCATTGGTGTTTTTTGCACACTCTTTTCACATACTGCTTGTAACACTTAATGTCTCTTAGTGTCTAACACTAAAACTCTGCCTGTGGTTAGAGGTGTTACCACACAAAATTATCATTTATATGTTACCATACTAATAATTTATTCTTTTTTAGCACTTGCTAAAGAGATAAAAGTAAACAGGAATTGGTCTCATTTTGTGAACTGATAATGTAAGCTATTTAAACAATGTGTTCATGGGAAACTGGGATTCTGTAAAACAGCTCAGGAAAGAATTTCACTGCACACATACTGGATGATCTCTTTCTTCCCTCCTGCATTTTCAGGTAAACTACTTCCAGCTTCAAAAACTTTACCTATAAAAAAGAGCACACAAGGATTTCACATTTTAAAAAAGAAGGGCAGATGGGTATACCTTTAAGTAACTCTTTTAAATGCCAAGATCTGAGCTGATTCAACTTCCCTTAGATCAAAATTTCACCAACAGCTTTAAAATCAGAGAGTAGAATCATGCACATTTCTTGCATTTTGGAATTTCTTGCTTTTAGGAAAACCAGTTATGCCACCTTCTGGTATTCACAAGAACTACTCAACAAGACAAATCTTTTAACACATTTCCGTTTTAAATGGAAAAAAAACCCCAATACAAACAGAAAACTCACTTCATCTATGAAACCAATGAAAAATACTACATTTTTTAAGCTTTGGTTGATCTGTGCAACATCATAGCTAGGAGTAGCTCACTTGGACTAGTTTGTACCCAGCCTCAAAGTTCCTAAGCCTGTACTACCCAAGGAGATGGATCTGATGATCCTTAGGGATCACTTACAACTCAGGGTATTCTATGACACCTACTGACAAACACAGTACCCTTTCCACACATTATCTGGTGTGAGACATGAGCTGTTTTGCCCTTTGCCCTATCTCACCAGCTACAGCAAAGAACTGGGATAGGCAGAGTGTGAAATGGATGACCAAACTTGTGGAATAGCTTTTGTACAAGAATCAACTTCTACACTGGACTTAACAGCATGGGGTGCAGAGAGGGAAGAAGAAATACATTGAGAGTATATAGCATCATAAAAAGCATGGTAAATGTGGGGTGCTTATCCATCAGCTCTCCAACACACAAAAAAGAAAGCTTTGCATGAAACTAGCAGAGGATTGGCGGATAAAAACTGAACAGTAGAAATGTCTTCACATAACACCCTGCAGCTATCCTACCAGCAGTTTTTCAATAACCATTTATTACAACACAGATTCACTAAAGCAAAGTGAGAAAAACAGTTTAAAACAGAGGTGGTTGGTACCCAGTGCTCTGCAGGTGACCATGCACATACTAGGCCAGCAATCAAACTCCTCCACCTCACCTCCCACTACCAAAGCATCCTTGATGCTGTAGTGGGACACATGCATGGTTATGTAAAAACAACTATAAACCCCCTTCCTGCTGTATTATACCTGGATCTATGCAATTAACTCTGCACTGATAAAAACAAAAGGGAAGATGAATTTAAGCTATGACTTCAAGAAATTTTTGATCATTTCCAACCTATGCCTTCAAAGTAAAGCTGTTTCCAGATGTCAAATTTCCACCAGCAGTTTCTGAAGCAGAAATAGCTTCAGCAAAGGAAGAAAGAAGGCATAGAATTAGGCATGAAATAATATTAACAAATTAAGCGGATAACTGACTTCAAAGTGTGTCAACTGATGCTTCAGAATCCCTCCCGAGACAAACATCTAGAGATTCTCCAGTCTTAGACTATTTCTGACACAGCAAGTAGGTATTTCTGACTATAATTTTCCACTGCAACTTTGAACTACAAAGTTGAACTATATGAATTTAAAACAGAATTTGGAAGATTGATATAGGAATCAGACAAACCCAAGACCATGCTCAGGCACTAATATACAAACAGCAGAAACAACATAAGGCAGCTGAAATACAAGGACATCTATTTGCATGCCCACTTGCTCATCACATCTTCCCACAAACCTCTGCATATTTTTTCATCCATGTTTACTCAGCTCTTTGCAGTATGCATTCCATGGTATAATCATTTTCTGGATCTCTAAACAAGGCAAAACGTACATTAAGTAAAGCTTTGCTTTGATGTGTTCTTCCAATTACAGTATATTTTACTCATTCTGAAGTCCAGCAGTTTCACTTTCTGGAGATGCTGAAATTATGATTTTGCCCACATAAGACAAAATGATAATATGCAGGAGGCTATGCACACACCACAAGAAATACAAAGCATGATTTTCATCACAGGCAACACCAACAATCATACAGCAAAGAATATCTTATTTGCTGGAAAGATTTTACAAGAACCTCTGAAATAACTAATACAACAGCAAAGTTGCACAATAATATTTCAGGACAGTCATGAGAGTAACTCAGACCAGGCAGAATGTGACTGCAGCCACCTGAACAAAGTCTTGCTGCATATTATATGAAGCGTTGCCAGGAAAATGCAATATCATAATCCCATATAACCAACTGTTAAAATAATTCTAGAAAAAAAGCCATGCACTAACATCAGTCATGCCTGAGTTGCTCCTGCCTCCTCATGTATCTACAGACATTTACAACTGGAACTGAGTAGATTTTCTGCAATTTACCAAAGTATTTCTTCACTCACTTGGAAGACTGATTCTAAATTTCAAACCTTATACTGAAAGCATTGTTGGTGTCTAGAGATTCAAAAGGCAATTCTCAAAGGAACTCAGTACTTTCATGACACTAAAAAAGCTGAAGCTTTGGAGGCCTTTGAACAGCATGTACTGAAAAAATAAAAATAAGGCAAGATTGATTCTGGGGATAGGTGGAAAACCTCTGCTGAGACAAACATACAGTACTCCAAAAACACAGAAGTCAGATTAGGAAGGGAGGAAGGCAGGCAGTAAACCAGGTATTTATTCAGTACTGATCTCAAACCAAAACGCAGTTGGTAGCTTAAAGTAAGATGAGTATTTGCCACAAGAGTTTCTGTAAACACTGAAATAAAAACTGTCCCATGAGTAATAAACCTCTGCAGGGAAACCAACATTTACAGCAACTATGAACCCAGGAGTTTTACATGAACACTGTTACAAAAGACTGTTCTTTCTTTAATGCTTCTCATCAAATTTCTGCGAACTTATGTTCTGGCTCATATTCTGAATCAAGCAACATGCACAAACATATCTTCTTCTGTTTGAGTCTTTCACTAAAGTAGAAACATAAGCAAAATACCAACACCTTGATGTCCAAAAAGCAGCTGCTGGCGAGAAATTTCTAAAACATGACAAAATTTTGCTGGATCTTGAAGTTAATATCCATTCAGGGATTTATTTTTTTTGTTGGGGGACAGGGGGGTGTGCAGATGGCACTAATCAAAGACTGATTTTTTTAAAAGGAAAATATATATTTGAAGACTACCAAATATTTTAAATAATTACATTCAATAAATAGCTAAGGAGTTTTTCAGGACTTTCAGTCATTGTATCAGGCATCTGGATGTAAAATAACTAAATAGAGGACTTGTAGATAAGCAGCCTATTTATAATTGTTTTTATCAACACCCTAGAACAATGCACAAGGTGCAGCGTAACTAAGCTTTCACTTCAGTACTCTAATGAAAGCCTACAGAATCGAAAGAGCGCAAGTAAAATTAACTGAAATTATTGAGCTTTAGCTTTCTGGTGTTGAATGCACAAATTCTTTTTCACAGCAAATTCCAGCAATGTGATTCAATTCATTTACCCTCCTCCCTCCCTTTGCTCCTGAGTTCTGCAACAGTCTTCTAACCCAAACTGGCTGGAGAACAAGGCCACTCCTGTTCTCCAGCATCAGTGTTCATTACTCCTGAGGCATGTACAGCAGAGGGATGGCTACTCCAACTGCACACCAAATCATCACATAATTACTCCTCATCAGCCAAAGTCTCTGCCACACCCCACTGCAGAGCAGCAATGAAAAGGATTTCCGGTTCCCAATGACAGACCAGTCATGTCCTAGTAAACGCCCTGAGCAAAACCCAACACAGACAACAGCGGCTGCCGGCGCTTGCCGCTGGCCACGTGGCCGCCGGCGGGCGGCTTCTCGGAGCGGGCTCGGCGCGGCTTTTCGGCTCGGCGGTTTTTCGGCGCGTGCGGGCGCGGCGGGCCGGAGCGGCGGGCGGGCCGNTGACTCGCCCAGCGCCGGCGATATTCTGCCGGGGGAGGCAGGGCAGAGTTCTGATCCCCTGGTAGAGATGCCTGGGAGCTCCGTTTAGGCAAAAAGCAACGGCCATGGCAAAGGTAGAAGGAACGGTCCACTCTGAGCCTATATATTAACTATTTATTTCCCTCATGGGAGAAAAGACAGAACGAATATGCAAACGATACTCAGGCTCAGAATAGCGCCTGGCGCCTCCCGCTCCTTTTTGTGCCCGGCTAGGAGAGGGGAGGGGCGAGGTAGATGAAAAATCAGTGAGTGATGAGCATGGTGTACAACCAATGGGGAGAGAACAGGGGAGAAACCAGGTGAACAGAACCAGCTACAGAACAGAGATACCTGAGAACTCTGTGGACCTGATGCATAGTAAACTAACTTCATGAATAGGCATCTGGGAACCCGGAGAAGGGTCCAGAAAGAGAGGAGGAGATGCTGTGGGGACAACACCCCCGCCTTCAGCATCTGGGTGGAAATCCACCCATTGGCTGACACTCGGTTCACCAGTGGGCTGGCTCACCACAACAGACAACCATGTACTTTGCTGTATGGGCCAAGCTCTAATTATCTGAAAACAGAACTGAACAGAGTCACATTGGCACTCTAATTACCGGGAGACAGAACAAGAGAGGAGAAAACTTGGCTCTGAGAGCAAAGAGGAACCCAGACAACAGGCAAAGATGCTGCTCCAGCCAGGAGAGAGAAGCTTTACAAAGCCTGCAAATTCTTCTGCTTCAGCTCTCATGTTCCACTTCACTCCCACATTGCTCTGACTCACTCAAGTCACATCAATTTAAGCAACACCAAACACGGCTTTGCTCCTTGTCCAGCTGGGCTTCTGAGGGTCTTGCTGACTTTGTTGATACATGATCTCTGTGCTCTTTGGGACAACACAAGCAAAATGAAACCATCTGAAGATTTAACACATTCACTTCAAATTAAGTTTCCTCCCGGATCCTTGGTTGATCCACCTCCACCTACCCAGCTGTCAGCTTGGATTCAACCACCCTGTAACAGGTGAACTGGAGCAGAAGAATTAAAGCGGAATTCAGGAATTTGGAACAGGGTAGTTACAGGCTGAAAACATTTGGAATCCAACATGATGGAGATAACATGGCTTGGGAAAATGGAAGGAGATTAGCAAGATGCTCAAGTTTCAGCAATGCCATAGGAAAGTCAGGCAGAAATACACACTTAATATTGTGACAAGGCAGAACATCAGTAGTTATAGCTGAAGGTTTTCCGTGACAGATATCGACATTTTAACAGTGCACTGTTACCTTCAGTTATTAAATTTGCTATTATGTGCAGGAATCATACTGATGCTGGATTTCAGATTTCACTGTTTGTCTGTTTATGGGATTGGAATTCACCAGGCTGTAGAACACTATTTGAAAAATTGAGCTGTTTCTCTGTACAGCCTTCGCTGGTTCTGCAGGATACCTGCATAATACCTCTGAAGATCACATGAAAACTTAATAGTTGCTTCAACTTTCATTCTCCAGGACAGTACATTAATGCAAATATAACCCAACAGTTCTCATTATTACAAGATGTCCTTAACAACATTAGTAAGTTTAAAGTGCATCTCAATAAAACAGATCCGTTTCCGATGCAAAACTGATCTCTCCATGCACACATGAACATACACAGGCAGAACACTTCTAGCATGTAAAAAAAGTAGGAGGTTTTTGACTGGTTGAGTTTCATAATGCAAGGGGGGTTTTGTGTTCAGATGTGGGGGGTTCTTCTGTTCAAATAAGGCAGAAATATACACATCCATCAATTGTTTTGGGGTGGGGTGCAATTTCTTTCATTTAAGTATAGGCAGTACCAAACTATTTGGTAACCATGAAGAAAGGGACACTTCTCTTTTCAAAATTAGGTCACTTCTTCTGCTAAGAGCAAAATTAAATAAAACAGGTCAGACACACCCAAAGAAAAGTTCTATGTATTTTTTTCCTTTCCCTTTATGAATAGCAGATAATGTAATTCTTCCATTTTGACTAAATGGAGAGACATTGATTAGAGCTAAACTTTAGCACCAAAAGAATTTTCTGGGAGTAAGCAATTTAGACAGCATTGTTGCTTTTCAAGATTACAACTTTTACTTCAAAAGTGTTCATTTAGATGATCAGCTGCTAGCTAAGGCAGATTAAACTGCATATTAAAATGATTTATTTTTGAAGAAATGGGTCATTTTTGAATGTTTTGCACACTATCAATTTAAGAACTATGCCAGTTTGTACCCAGAAGTGATACACACAGTTTAAATATAGGGTCACAATGGATAAACTACATGCAGACAAACAAATACCACACTCTCTCAAAGGGATAATGCCATATGCACTATGTGAGTAGATTATTTTAGATTTAGGACTTTAAAGCACCTTACCCTAAGCATGAAGTTGCTGTGGTTAAAGCACTTCTTTTTAACTTGATTCATTCAAATAAACAGCAAATGGAGCAGGGAAACAATTACTCATAACCCTACCACCACCACTCATCAGGAGAACAACCAGAACCAGTAGACACCCACCCAAGTGACAGAAGACAGAGATAGGAAACAAAAGCGAAAGTGACAATCAGCATGAGATTATACTACACTGCTAACAAGGTGTCATTAGATGGAGAACTTTCCAAACTCAGAGATTTTCAGAAAAAACCTGCTTACAGTATACTGAACATCCTACAGCCAGCCAGACCTTCCAAGCAGCCAGTGCAGTTTTCAAGCTCACCTATCCCATTAAAAGCAGCAATTAACCTCCTCAGAATAAAATTTGACCTATTTAAATCCACACCTCTTTGCTTCCCACGGGAAGTTCAAGTCGCAAACAATTCATGTGCAAAAGGCACTGGCTTACAAACCACACACTAAAGCTGCACTTGGACAGATGGCAGGATCCACAGCCATGTCTAGAGGAAACTGAACTGCAGTTAACCCAGAAACATAACCAAACTAAAACCAAAACCCAGCTTTTAAATATGCAAGAGAACATTTCTGCTTTGAACCACTGTTCTTTCTTCATGAAAAAAAAATAACAGAAGTACACCTGTGTCATGTTTCAATACATTCCTTAAGCCTGCATATTAATTTCTACTCACAGAAGAAGAACTTTTGCTTTTTTATCAAATATTCCATCACAAAGAAAACATTACTTTTACCTAGGCAATTGAAAAAAATTACAGATATTTTCTTTTAATGCAAGACAACACTAAAACTGTGAGTATTGACTCTACTAATCCTAAAGTCATTTTAGTGGTTGGTTTAAAAAAAGGTAATTTGGAGAGCTAAAGGCATTTACTGAAGAAAAACTTTTTAATGAAGAGGTCAATCCTTCCACTGAAATTAAGAAACCTTTTCCCCCTTAACAAGCATAAACACTGTCACACACACCATACCGAGACCAGATCTAACAAAAACAAGTGTCCAATAAATACAGTGAGAAATTTATCATATCCTTAAAAAAAAAAAAAACAAAAACACTGCATTTTTTTCTAGTTCTTTATCTTCTAATTTTAACTCTTGCATTAATATATTCAAAAGACTTCACATGGCAATGCTAACATTCACATTTTGAATGGCAATGGACTTCTAAAGTATTCAAGTGCACGTGCCTGGGAACAAAGGACAAAATCATGAACATAGTGAGGACTGAAAATATTTGCAACATCACTGCTATGAACACAGAGATGACTGCTAAATAAAATGAAGTACAAAAAAATAACTTGAAGGAAATAAGACTTAGTAGGTACTGGTTGGGATTACTAGAGACTGGAAGATTTCAGATATGGAGAGAACACACAAATAAGAACTCTGCTCTAAGGAAAACTTTTATAACTTTTTTCTTCAAAGTTTCACAGCATTATTCATTCAGAAGCCATTTTTCAGACTAAGCAGAAATGTGACTGACCAAAACACTGCTAAGAGGTTGTGTGCACTCAAAGTGACAGCAGTATGCAAATCTGAAAAGCGAAACTTGAGACTAAATATGCTCAAACCACCATAAATGCATCCAGCAGACAAATTGGGGGGAAGGTGGGGGACCAAAAAAGGGCAGAAAATCCATTGCTTCTAATCAAAGATCAAATATGTAAGGAAAAATCCTCCCAGAAGCAGAGAGCAGCATACTGATGATGAGTTTGGTCATTCTTCAAGACTCATTTAGCTACTGCCAAGACATAATTTCAGTAATTTAAACTGTTGTCCCATGAATTATGTTTAGACTGAGACAAAAGTACACAAAATCAGTCAATGAAACTACAGAAACTACTTTATTAAGATTTCTTCAGTTTAAATTTGCTGAAAGAGGGTTGCTTAATGTCAATACATGCCTTGGAACGGAAATAATTGAGCATTTATTCTTAAGATGAATGCTCCAAATGGTTATAATAATCTAGTTAAATGAAAGGTTTAAAATGCCATTAGCAATTCAAATAAAAAAAGTGGAAGGAAGTCTTAAATGGCATTAACAGAAAATCCTAGTCATGAACAATGCCTTTTGCTGAAGTAATATTTTTAATCACCTAAAAAGGAAAATAAATCCTACCAAGATACTGAAACCAGTAGCCAGGCTGTTACGTTTTGTACAGTGGTGAAGAAAAGCACATGATGGATCCCCATTACTTTCTCAGACAAACACCAAATCAAAACTATCATTCCTGACAGGATGTCAGGATGTAAACTTCCTTTACAAAGTAGTGTCAGAAACCTTTGTGCCAGCAGCACATTTCATCGTAAACTTAAGACCCCTAATCTTACCTTTTCCTTTCCATTTAAGTATGATGTCCCTATTCAACT
Source organism: Rhipidura dahli (assembly GCA_013399225.1). Taxonomy (NCBI): domain Eukaryota; kingdom Metazoa; phylum Chordata; class Aves; order Passeriformes; family Rhipiduridae; genus Rhipidura; species Rhipidura dahli. The sequence continues at coordinate 213,574 of VXAC01000499.1, forward strand.
GCAAAATGCATTAAAACTAATCAAGATATTTAAGCATGCAGCTAAACATTTTCTACAGAAACATCCTGCACTATAAAAATATAGATTTTTCTTGTTTCTTTGAAAGAATGAACCCAGTCCCTCCAACATAAATTAACCACAACAGCCAAACTACCATTACAGGCATGCAAAGTACAGCACAAGATAATATAAACAATGCTATAGCTTCCATGTTCATGTTATAAAGGAACAATTATGTTTTAAGTGAGGATTTAATTTCAAGAAAACACACTAAAATAAGGTTGCTGGAAGTTCTGTCAGGTTAAGGTAATCAACTATGCATTAAATGATTGCTGTAGATCTATGGAGTCCATCTCCTGTCTTCTATAAGAAATTAAGTCTTGTGGTTTCAAAAAATCCTAATTCACAAAAAGCCACAAAGCAGATGAGACATTCTAAAACATAGAATCACATCTAAACACAAGTTTCCAGTATCTAAAATGTACTTGTAGAGAAGATGGGAATTGTTCCGTTCACAAGGATACACCTACCTCATTTTTTCATCAAAAATCTCTCTTGCAAACATGTTAAAAACTAAATTACTTTCCAATGAAAATCAGTACTAAGTCATTTTGTCACCACAAAGCATTCCAGACAATGAAAACATTCTGTATTACAAAAATGGAAAAAAAAATCACTTAACTTTAATAGTTGTTCTCTGTGCCAATAAAGCATCAAGATTTAAAGTGAAATTCAAACGTTGAACTAGGTTTTCAGACACTTTAATTTTATAAAGCCTTGGGTGAAAGTGACAATATTAATATAAAGATAATCTCATCTCCTCTATCCACACACTACCTTGAGTTTCAGACAGATCTACATTTATGCTTTTTATCTTGCCTGCAGTAGTACATCACTAGGGACATGCAGTTTTCCCTGACTGGTAATTTCTTTGCAGGATCCCATCCCTTGGCATGAACGTGAAAACATAGGAAACATGAAGGGTGCTGTTTCGCTAAAAAACTTATACATTCAGACCAGCAAGGGCCTTAAATGCATTTACATTGCTAAATTACTTTTATCAATTTATGTCATCAATTAGGATAAACTGGGAAAAAGCCATCCTCTAGAAGTGTATGCTTCAGGTATAAAGAGTTACTGGCAAATAGACAACAAATTTTTCCAAAGCTTTTTTTACAACATCTTCAAGATGCAGCCTTTTCTGCCTTGTTATCTAGTCAGGTAAAGCCCATCTTTCACAAAATTAAACTGTTCTGGCTTCCGACAAGCCCCACATTTCTTAATCTTTGAAACTACTCAACTGTCTTCCTGCCTTCTCTCTTCAGCCATATTAATTTACTACAGCACATCCATCCAATAGTCCTGTTTCTCTCACCATATCCTGCATGAAAAGCTGCTTTCTGATGCCCTTCAGGGCTCAGCTTTGCTAGTTTTGCAACACTTTTTGCCCTCAATTAGATCAACCTTTGGCAAAGCATCCAACAAACGCTTCTGTGTTCTCTTCCATGGGACCCCTAATGAACAAAGGTGCCAGAAAAGAAGAAGCAACAACAATTTCTTCTTCAAAATAACACCAAGCTGGCAATGGCACATGGCACTCAGCAGTCAGAGTGATGACATATGGCAACTATCACTTTTTAGGCACTCGAGTTGATTTTCCACAGATCCCCAGACAATCCACAAGCTCTTACAGCAAGAACTGGGAGCTCCAGGCTGGCACAGCACAAGCACTACATTGCAAGTGCAATTAAGCAGCAATTTTTAAGGTAACACTTTGCCTCAATCAATCCCAGTACAAAAACTTGGAAATCTCTGATCAAAAGCCACCAAAACCATGACAAGGGGTACAAGCTGATTGCAGTGCACTCTGCTAAGTACAGTAACAGCAGAGACTCAGGCCTTCCCATCAGAGGCTATTCCAATCCAGCTGCAAATACCCATGTGCAGTATCTGTTGAGTCAGGGCTGCTTAGAAGCAAGGATTAAAGCGGGAATCAGACAACATTTTAAAAAGTATTTCCCATAAATTTTTCTCTTTAACTGAAAAGACTATGACAATGTTCCTTATTATAAAAAGAAAAAAAATAAAAATCAACAATCAAACTATTCAGTTTGGCTCCTTGAAGAGAAAGCCAATTTTAATAATTTGTGCATAACTGTCCAAAGGCTACATTTTAAGGAAGCTTTGTTAATAAAAAAAATCCCCACACTTCATATTGCACTAAAGAGTTAATCGAAATTCAGCTGTAGGCATAGCAGGCATGTGCTGGATGAGTTCAGACTTCCTGAAATGCCATTTACAAGCAGTGAATTTCAGGAAGCCCCGTACACTAAAAAGGAAGCGAGACTAATAGAACAGGATTCACTACTATGAACCCCATAATACAAAACCATATTTAAAATCAGTGCAAGTAATTCTTGTTTTATATAAACCATTCTACTGCAAAATTAGCTTGTACAGCACACAGAGCACTGTTAAAGCAGCGAAAACACCTGGCTTGTGAAAAATACACCCTAGCAAGCAGGAGGCAACCCAGCAAAGGACAGACACATTACCAATGTGCAGAGTGTAAAGCTCCAAAAGATCTATTGCTTTGCCCTCATCACCCTAAAACACTTCCCAAAACAGCTCAGAAGGACACCTGTACCAAATCAGAATACAAACTGCTTCACTGCATAGCCACTGCAACCTTTAATAAGACATTGTACAGCAGCAAAATAAAACTCTTTTGCTGTTACTTGAAGAAAGGAAAACCCTTCTACTGTCCTAATGAAAACCAAGCTGTAATCTCAAAACCATTCAGCAATTTCAACCCCTGCATAACATTTGCAGGAACACAACTATGCTTCTATACTCCCAAGCTAAACAGGATTATTTCACTGCCTAAGTACACTGACATCTTCGCTGAATCCCTGTCCTGGCAGTTAGGGGCCAATTCCTAAATTGAACTCCAAGAAGGACAAGTCTGACAATACCAGAGTCATTGTAAAATTTCAAAGCAAACATGGTGGCATTTTACATAAAGATTTATGTAACTTAAGTTTAGAAGCAGATCTGTCTGTTAATACATTAAGGGAGATGTAGGACAATACGTATCTGGAGCACACTTTTACAGAAACTTTAATCCACTAGCTTGTGTCTGCCACAAGTCATCTGAGGTCCCTCCTCTCTTTGTACATCACTTCTAAACTTTATCTGCTCCAAATGAGCTTTTCTGTCCATATTAACAACCTAGAAGACAACACTGCTTCCATCCTCTACCTTGTGTCTAAGAGAACAGCTCAGCCTGATGCAGCCTCAGAGAGAGGAGAGACAGAAGCTCTTCTCACCAACACCTCATCTCAAATGGGGCAGGGACTTGAAACTTCCCCATTTTTACATGCAAGTGATGACCTCAGGTGAGGGCTCTGTGCAAGGACAGCCTTAAACCACTGCACTGAACATAAAGTAGCAGAAAGCAGAACTTTTCCAATGCTAAGGTATGTGTATTAAAACATTGCCTTCAATGAAATATTATTCCGAATTTTAAATCAGATGATCAACTCTTTCATGCCTGAATTTGCATAATGAACCAAATTTAAATTCACATATCTATAGTGAAATTAATCAAATTATTATGAAGCTTATTAGCTGGCCCAAAAGCATCTAATCAATTAATTTAGAAGTGTTCTTAAAATGTTAGTGAACTTACAGATTTCCCATCTCTTCAGTATTCTATAAAGGACTTGCATTTCATCTGCACTTTCCAACCCTCATAAACCCTTTCCCTGATATAAGTCACCTGTGGCTACAACTTCAGCATATTAAAACTCATTGATCATCACCAACACTTAATAAATCCACAGTGATGAAATAAACTCTGCTGACAAAAGTTTGATTAGATGTAAGATTTGTTTGATTACATGTAAGAAAAAAAGCCATACGTAAAAAATGCAGGAAAGTGGAAGAAAAACCTGTATTGTCTCCACAAAGACAACATGACCACGACATTTGGATCCCACCTTCTCCTCATTACCAAGTGAAAAAAATCCTCATATGAAACCAGCTGCTGACTGTCAATTATTTTAAGAGCATAAAGCTTTATATGGTTACAAAGAGGAAAGGCCAACAGAACATATTAATTAGTCCATTCATGAGGAAACTGAGTAGCTTAGGTATAGCATGTCCCTTCCGTGTCCAACTTGTCACACACACCCCTATCTATTGACTACCAAGGGCACAGCCCAAGTACCTTTTACTATTGTACAAATTAGATTCACTCAGGCATGGGCAGATGTCAAGTAGAACAAGGCACCCTCATTCAGCCTGTCCAGAAAAAATATCAGCATAGGAAATGCTGTGCATCTCTGCGCTTTGGTTGAACTTCATGTTAAATATTATCCACTACACTTAAGAATTAACATTTCTGAAGTTTATGAAATTAGGAGTCAACACTACATGAAAATGAAAAACCTTTTATTGTACATTTTTTCTTTATTAGAAAAGCTACTTTTTAACTTAATGGACTAAGTTGCAGTGTGTATTTCAAGCCCTTTAAAGCCTTCTGTTTGAGTATTCAAAAGGTGAAATGTTTTTCCATTTTTCACCAGAAATTCTACACATCAAGGACGCAGTAATAGCCACCAAATGAACAATAGCAACAGGCAAATAGCAATTTCCTTTATACAGCCCACAAACGTGAGAAATACTTCTCAAGATATTACACTATAAAGGTTAAAGCCAAAGTTATGATCACGCAGAACTGGGAAAAGGAACCAGTTCCTTCATCTCCATCCTGCACCAAAGACTAAGCTCTATTCAATTCACAACTTATCCCATTATATCTTACACACATTCACCCCTGCAATAATGCCATAAAACCTAATGGAACTTTCCACATAGATATTACCTGCTACTGCAGCTACTAATGTTGACATGGAGGAGTATTAATGTAGGCAAATCCCAAAACACTCTTTATGGTGGGTGTCACTGGCTGTGAACCTTGTCCACTCAAGTATCAGAGCACAACCTGACCCAGCCCAGTGCTGCAGACCATGAAAAGGTGACTGCTATGCAACTAAAATGTCCTTAACAGCAATCATTTGTACAAATTATATACCAGCCCCACAAAATAACTGCTGTCTATTTTACAGATAGTCTTTTCTGAAAATGACCTCACTAAAATATAGTCAACAACTGTAAATAAGCTCCAAGAAAAATGTATGTATTACCAGTAACTGTATCATCACTATAAGAACACTTCAAGGTATATAGACTGATATTTGGAACATTTGTATCTAACTTCTGGTTTAATTAAAAAAAAAAATCGATCAAGTTCAAATTTTATTAAGCAGATACCATGAAAGAGATCTTCTTTTAAAAATATTGAAATAATGAAGAATATCACATATTATTGTTGCTGCTCAGCCAACTGCAGCAAAGACTTCATGGACCTTGTCCACAAGTGATCCCAGCATAAGAGAGTAAATCAAATCAACTCTATCTCCTGGGTATGTCAGCTGGATCAGGACAAAGATTTCTCCTGCTGCTTCATAAAGAATCCAGTATCTGGACAAGAGACTGTCACAAAAAAATCCTCACACGGCCTTCCTGAACCAGCAAGCAGAGCCTGGAAGAAGCCAAGGGAAAGATGACTACAAGCTAATGTTCTCTTGAAGCTGATTTTCTCTTGAGTTAAAACAAGACAGCCTTTCAAATCAGGCACTATTTGCAGATGCCGAACCAGAATGAGGACATTAAGTAATAGTGACTTTTTTTTTTTAATTGGTTATTAAACAAATCACAAAACCACATCTATGAAAATATCCAAAATGTTCCAGGAAGAGGGAAGCCTAAAAACCATTTAACCTTTCTCCCAGATCTAGGTAACAAGAAAGGCCAATTACGTGTAAGAATCCAAACTGGTTCCTACCTAGGAGCTGTAGCAATTACTAGTCTATTGTAATAAAAGGATTTTTCTTCAATTTAAGAAAAGAACAAAGGAAAAATTTTCATTGTGTAGCTTTAATGCTACAAACATAAGAAAACTTAGAAATCAAATTGCCTGAGGGAAGAGCAGTTCTTCTAACTTGAGCTCTTCTCTGCCAAGAAAAGCTCTGAAGTTGTCCACAAAGGCACTGTTCTCCTAGATAATTATCATCAGAACCAAGGAGCAGCTCCAGAGTATCAAGGTTTATGGTTTAAAACAAAGCACTCGAGCATATTACTCATATTATACTTACACAACAAAAAAAAAGAAGCACAAAGACTATCATGGAAAATCCTAAAATAACCATGCTGCTTTAATCCACAATTGTTACTGGAAATCTGGTAAAAAAAAAAAAGGAAACAGTAGGACTAATTACTCCAAAGGAATGAGCTGGCTGAGGAGCCTATAGCACTTTTATGGAATCCATCTGAAACATAAGACATTGCATCACCTAACTGTGATCTCTAAAACTGACCTTGTCTCCACAAAAGCAAATCCATTAAGTATTTATTTAGGTACAGTTATATTCCATCATGGAGGTTCTTCCTTTCCTGTAATATTTTAGGAGTGTGGTTTAGCTGCTTGATCCCAGAATATTGTTGTTTATTCCAACAGACAAGAACTAAAAACTTTCAGGAAAGCTTCTACTGACTGCTACTATTCCCATCATCTTTATGACAGACATAGCAGACTTGCAATCCAAAACTGGACGAGGACAATAAAGTGTTAAGAACCTGACATGAAGAATAAGCTTCTGTAAGTAACATGTTAACCCTGCTAAAGATTCCCCATACCCACCAGGTCAGGGGTTTTACTGCTGTCTAGAAAGCTTTCAGCAGTCAACAGTAAAAGCCTTTGGTAGACTGATCACTACAGACAGGTAAAGTATTGCGGTTAATCACTTATGAAACCATACATTGCTCTGTCCTCCAGCTCTTTCCTTCAACAATCAGATTTGTCCATGGCTCCCATGAAGGGCTCTACACTCACAGCTTTCCAGACCCAAAAGAAAGTGTTAGACAAATGGCACAGTTATTTTAAGTTAGAGAATAAAGAAAAACTAATTCCCACATTACCATTTTGGGCTTTTTAGAAAACACATGTCAGTTACTCACAAAGAGTCTCTCCACATCATCTCTGATAAGCAGAAATATCTCCTCTGTTCTTCATGCACCTGTGGTCAAACAGAAAAAGAACTGAAGCAGAGTCACAGACAGACATCCCCAAATAGCACCTGCCTCTCAGATCCCATGGATTTTCATAAAACAAACCAAGATTTGTTCCAGACATTCACACACAATCTATCTGTTTCCCCATTTCACTTACTTTCTCTGGTAAAATTACAGAGATGGAGGAGCACAAAAGCAAGAAAAGTGCTTCTTGTTTGCATGCATTAGGCTGCTCTTTGCTGTGGAAACAAGGATGAATTATGAAAGCTAATCAAGTGAACAGAGAGCACATGCCCTAGATTTTTCAAATAATCTCTTGGTTTAACCCAGTTGTTCCTGAGCCTGCCTATCCCACGAACAATTTACTAAAATGAAAGCTGTGACTCATTAAAGCCACCTTTTTAGAGAGAAACAGCTCTAATTATTTATAGGCAAGACACATTAATAGGTAATCACAATAATTTGTATAAAAGAGGCCAAAATCTTAATGACTTCCATTTCTAAGATCCAATACTCCAATACTAGGAGTTGATAAACAAACTCCTAGTTAATTTTTTTTTAATGTCTCAAGAGTATGGTATCTTACAGCCTTTAACCAAAATGAAGGATTACAGACTATATTCTGGCTTGTGAAATCATACCTCTACTTGAAGGGACAGTGAAAAAGTTGTAACATTTCTATTTGCTGACATTTATTTATTAGCAAACACTGCAAAAGATGAACTATGCAACACCCCTGACATATCACACTTCAGATTTTTGGTCTTTTACATATTTTACATCTATAAACATAACTGAATGATAAAAGCTTAGTAGCTGTATGCATTGGATATTTCTTTAAGCAATTTGCCATTAATTCACAGCCCAAAAAAGAAATTCATTTTTCTTAGTCAATACTTTTAAGACACAAAAGCAAATTTTTAGGTAAGGTCACAAAACAGTAGCAGTTTATCTATTAAAGAAAATAAAAGCTTCTGCAAATCATCCTCTGCCCTTCAATTGCTCTGTAACACGGCAAAGAAAATTTTGACTTCAGAGAGGAGATGCAAGCTCACCTAATTTCAGAACCTGTCTAAAATCTTATTTTGCTAAAGCAGACTTAGACATTTAAAGGAAGGAAACAGCACACAGTATTTGTAAGCATGAATTATAAATTCAGTGTATGCTTTGCAATACTTTAAACATGCCACAACTGAGACAGAATCAAACAGAACTGTTTGAGAGCACGTAACTTGCCCAGTCCCTCCCACTGATACTACAGCAGCTGGTAGAATAAAGTGGTTCTTAACTCCTGGTGTTGCTACACCTCAGGACATCCTTTTGTTTCAAATGAACTTTAGGTTTCCCTTTGTTAAAGAAGTCTGCTGAGTAAATAGGATGGGTTTTATCCATCCTCCATCACAAAACTAGCATTCAGAAAGTGCCACATTACCTAAGCTGTTCTCCTACCATCATTATTCTGTTATTTGTCAAGTCCTGTGTGATGTGCAACGTGGTTACTGCAATTAGGACGGATGCTGCAGTCTCAGTCCTTGTTTTACCATCCTATGGACATTGCACAGGCTTCTCTAATGAGACTGATACATTTACACAACAGTATGAAGGGATGAAAAAAATTCCATGTTAAAACAGAATTTTTCATCCTCAGAAAAATTAGAGTTAACTTTTAACAATAGAGCTTCTATCATCCTCAGTGTTGATTCTACATTCCCAGCATACAGATATCAGAAATTCACACCTCTACTTATACCTCTGCCACAGAAAGGACAAATCTGATCACCAGCACAAACTTGCATCCCCCTGCTAGGAGCTGGGCGCTAAATTTCTCATTACTATGCAAGGTCCTGAGATCTCTGGTGTGCAGTTGTAGCTGCTGTTATATTTTGCCATCATTCTTTCAGAAATGCAAAAAGAAGTATGTATATTAATGAATAAGGATTAATTTCCTATATAAACGATTACATTGTTTTAACAATCTTCAGCTTGAATACAGGAAGACAATTTAAAAGAGGTGTGGTTGAGACCCATGCAAAATTGTTGAGCATTCCTGAGAAGTTACACTACTTCTAATTCCAATCCCATAAAATAAACACACTGCATGCATTATCATATGCTGTTGAATACAACTAACATGGTGGATACCCTATGAAACTTATTTTTATGCCTGTAATTCATCTGTTAGAAAGCTCTAGATTATTCAGTGCGCACTGCTTATGTAGGTTACTTGTATCAGTTACAGCCAGCTCTTCAGAAACAGCACTAAATTAGTGACACAGGAGATGCCAAGGAGTGACAAAGTGTGCAGGGCACAGCCTAGGAAGCCATTAAATGAACAAGCCCACACATCCTCAGGGGCAAACACGAGCATCCAGGGAACATGAGAAATACTTGTCAGGTCAGAGGCCAGACCCCAGCAAACATCATTCCTACAGCAGTTAAGTTATTATTAAATGATTCTCAGAAATCACAAAGCGGATGTTGGGACTGACCTTGACCTACAGTGGTAACACAGTCCTTCCTCCAGCACAGCAGACAACCTGAATCAAAAATTAACAAAACACAACTGCTGAAAAACAGAGTGCTTGTGAAATCCAAGGGAGCAAGAGGCTGAATTCTCACTTGGGAACACTACTGAGTCTCATGTTACTTAGTTTGACCCAACTACCACTTGCCTACCTTGTGCTGGACTAAACTACCCAGCTGCACAATTCAACAGAAAACAGCACTGCCTCAGCCTGGCAGCTGCTGCAAATCCCCAGCATCCACTGTGCAAAGAAAGAAAGAAGCAGCACTGTCCCTTTCAGCAGCAATTGATTAAACCTAACATCAATCTACACTCTTAAAAGAATGGCTTTAATCTCCAAGTAAGTAATAATAAGAGAATCTCTCTCTAAATACAGAGAGTATATGCCTGAAAAAGCATTACCATCTTAGAAGTCAGATGCAGACCAGCCTGATGTAGGCAGTTTTCAGCATGAACTTCATACACATTTCCAGAGAATAGCACAGCCTCCCAGTTTTTATAACGGGCATCAGAGTTGCATTGCCCAAGAGCAGCATTAGCCTATATCAACTATCACCTGATAATCATTACCAAGTAGAATAATTTACTAACTTCCAGCCATAAACCAGAAGTATACAAGTACTTAAACATTTTCCATAAAAATCATACTCATACATTTTTCATACTCAAAATCGAGTCCAGACACAAAAAAAACACCATATTATACACTACAGAAATAAAACTGAAGCTACCAACTTGCTTCAGTCAGGCAGAGTCCTGCATTTTGAAAAACTCAGTGTCATAAAGGAAGACAACAAACTGTTGAAACACAACTCTAGGTAGCAGAACAGATCTTATTCTAACAGAAATTTTGCATTTGTATTTGTAAAGAAGTCTTACTCACCAAAAGCAGTGCTACCATGCTTGTCAACTGCAGTTACAGAATGGCCTTCATTAATGTACTTTAAAAATATGTTTGATAAATATTTTATTCGACCTATTTTAGGAACACAAAATAAAACAAGCTTCAGCACGCTCACACAAGCTTAGAAGTCTTCAGTAATACTTCAAGTATTAAAAAACCCCAAGCTTCTTGGCGCAGTATTTCACTCACACAGAAAGAGAAAACAGTTCCCTGAAGCAGACAGAGTCATTAATACACCACATATAAGCCACACCTAAGTAAAACACCTTCAGTTTACAATGGCACCACAGGCAAGAAGAAAATGCTATGTTATATTGAATAGCTGTGCTAAGTCTAACAGACTGGGGTTGGAGGCCCTTATATTATACTCCCAACATTGGGAGCTTCAGCAATTACAGCATAGCATAATCCAGTCTCAAGGAATGAATGGACTTCTTTCCCATTACCTTGAGCTCTAATAAGATCATCTCCCCACACAGCAATCCTAGCCTGGGACCAAAGAAAGGGAGACAAGGAAGAGGCTGCAGATGACAGATCACAGTGACAGTGAGTCTAAGATGCCAGCACAGGGAGGGGACAAGGATGCAGCAGAGACCAGTTCCCCAAAACACAAGAAAGCATACATGAGACAAGCCAGCTCCCTGCTAGAGCCACAGTGACCTGCCAGGTTAGTGACTCACCTGGGCTCACATCAGCTCTGTTCCCTGAACAGCAGCACTGCTCTGGCTCTTCTGCCCTTGGCTCAAACATCTGCACCCTCTTGTCATCCCCAGCTGCAGCTCCAGGCTTTTTTCAGAGCTGTGCACAGCACTCAGATGGTCTGGCAGTCTCAGCTGCCCAAAATGCTGTTGTCTTCCTACTGCTGCCCCTACAGCCACAACACACAGCAGGTCCCTACCAGTTGAATGCCCATAACTCCTGCTGTTTGCCCATGTTCAGACAAAAAAGCAGCTTCCATGCCACCCCTCTCCTAAAGGCAATGTGAGCTTCTGCCTCTGTGCTTATGACTGGAGGAAGGTTTTTAATCATTATCTCCCAAGACAGTACTAAGTTATGAATCTTACCCTCCATGGATTGCTTCCACTTGACAGGAGCTCCATTGTCGACAGTCTATGTCAAAGATTTAGAGGCACCAACTAGAATTCTGGAAGCGTTAATGAAAAGGCCATTTCACATCAGACTGGAAACAAGTGATAAAAACAGGAGGTAAAAGCCTGTGAAGCTTCCTAGTGAAACAACACACATACACTGCAGCAGACTGAAATCTTCCAGTCTTCACAAGTGACTCCTGGATAGCCAGTATACATTATCTAGCAATAAAAGCAAAAAAGCTAAGAACATTAAAGCCTGTTTTCCTATTTTCTGCTGTAAAACCTTTTGGCACCCTCTCCTATATCATACACCAGAGTATCAGAACCACCTATATCACTGAGAAATTGAATCCTTGGTATTTCCTAATTGCTACCATTGTGACAATTGCCATCCTTGTGACAAACCACCTTGGAATCACTTTCCATGAACTCCAGGCCTTCCCACCTGCTGTTACTTCCATCAACAATGTCCATTACCTGGAGGTTTCACCTAAGCTACATCCTTGGGAGAAGAAGAATCTACATATGCAAATAAAGAAATGCTCCTAGATCAAGTTAGTCAGTATGATTTCCAACACCAATCACTGTTAGCAACCTTACTAATTTTGCAGTGCCATTATGGGCAAAGGTGGAAGCTAAGGGGATACCAGGCTACTGATCAACTTAGAGGCATTAGTTTTCCTTTATTTTCTAAAGCTATTTTGAGCAGACCTTGAAATTACACAAACACTGAACTGACAATTCACACCAGGTCAGAAACGTACCCAGAGCACAAACAGCTCACACTACTCACTGCCTTATTGTAAACCCCACAAATGACTTGAGAGCTGAGTATGATGCGCTTCACGTTGATCATTCAGCTTTAGTTAGTGGCACATGGATGTTTTTTAACACAACAGCTTTAAAAGCAGAATGATATTTGGATTTCTGATTATACTTATGCTAGAAATGGACATTAAGAACCTCCCAAACACAAGGATCTTGAACAACAGTACAGTCAGTACCAGTCCAGCTTTTTTGGCTCCAACAACCACCTTGAAAGAAAAGCCAGAAGAGAAGCCACACAACCTTTAAATAACTGATTGGCAGGGAACAAAAAATGCAAGAATCATTCTAAATGTTCCAACTTATACCAAGAATCATTTCCACCCTTAAAATGCCTCTTTCTTAATCATCACTAATGAGTGATTGTTCTCTCACATTACAGATAGTTGTTCTCAACTCCATAAGAAAGTATAAGAAAATGGTTTGTCTGAGCACACGAAGTTTCTTATCTTACCTCTCAAACAGTGAATCTGCTAAATAAGACAGTTCAAAATGAAGAACTGTTTTACCTCTGAGCAGCACATCTTAAATTGTTAGCTCAGTCAATCCACCATCAGAAAGGTAAACTAAAGCTTTAGCTACATTCTGGTAAGATTTCAAAGCTATTTAATATTCTACAAATATTTACATTTACCTTTTTCAGGTAAGCTGAACAAACTTCTCAGAAAGCCAAAAGCAATCAGTCTTAGCAGAATCTGCTTGAATTACATACCCTACTTTGTACAAAGCACTAAGCATCCTGTGTCTTTATCAGCTCTCCTAATAAAGAACATAAGGCTGTTATTTCATCTACAAGAATTTAACAATTATAGTTTGTTCATCAAAAGAGAGTTCTGATATTTTCAAGACCTTAGTAGTGCCTAACATCTCAAGTATATAAACCAGCTTTTGAAATCCCTTGGAAAAAAACTGCTCCCAGGGAAGAATTAAGCATGACATGGTCAGAGAGTCCTACAAAAGAAAATTAAGTGTTTTTTTATTTGAACATATGCATCTTAAGTATTTACACTGTTGTGAAGAGTTTAAAATGCAGGAGTTTTCAAGATATGTACATTTCCAGTGGACTATATCCAAATTGTTATATGTAACAATACAAAAGCCTTCTAATTTCTGTCCCAGTGAAGGCTGACAAATTGTGTAAGTTTTCAGCAGACATTGTTGAGACTTTACAAATGTGTTACTCACCCACACAGTCTCTCAAGTCATCTATTTTGTACTGGAAAAATTAATCAGAATAATTTTCAATGTGTTAATTTAGGACATCTACTGCAACATCTGGAAAAGGCTATATATGGAATACGAAGCATGTACATACATAAACATTTATGTATTCTTCAAACTAGGAAGTCTCAGGCTACCAACAGGACAAAAATCTGAATATTTTGATCAACATTCAGTATCTTTAAAGCTATCTTGCTTTCTTGGCTACATGAACTGTTTAATGAACCTCTGTTAAACACCAAGTTTCATATCAGAAAAGCACCACACAAAAGTCAGACAGGAAAGCTCAGACTGAAAACCTCATTAGCCAGGCTGTCTAACAGCAGTTGATTCAGGAGCAGTGACAGTGAAAGAACACTGCCTTCTGGCAGCTTCCCTCTGCCAGGGTTTTAGGGACTTTCTCCCACAAACTGCATCTGCAATTCAGGCTTGAGCACTTCAAAATTCACTTTTCTCTTCCACTAATTTGTCCAATCACATTTCAATCTAATTTGCACTCAAGATATCCCATGACAATAGAGTCTTGCCATAATTATACACTGGGTAACAATGGAGTCTCACAATATAATTACACATTACAGGAAAGCATCTTTCAGCTACCACCTCAATAATTTCCCAGTATACCACCCATAGTAGCTTTCCACCTCCAGTGCCATACTGACTGCAAAGACTTCCCCACTATAGTTTCCCAAAGAATCCTCCCCTGCTGATTCACCTCTCTGACCTACTGTACTGCCTCTTTACTGTATGGAAAGCTGGGAACACCTCTGCACCGAGCTATGCAATGTGCTGCCTGGTTGTGTTAATTGAACAGGAACAGTTTCACTGTAGTTTAGTCACTACAAGAAAATTATTATTTGCATACACAAAGTATCTCAATTTTCTTACTGTTCATGGCAGGATCCCAGGGCTATGTTTCGCCACTCCCAAGTAGTCCAGGTTAATTTTGACATCTAGAACAAGGTTTGGGAAGAGAAAAAAATTGTCACACAAGTTTGCACACTATTATCCACTGTAGATGTTATTTTAAAGAACTGCAGAGTAGAGCATCTCCAACAGAGCTAACTATTAGCTTCTGCAGCCCTTTGAGCTCTGTCTCTAGTGTGAGTGGAAAACTGTATAGCCCTGCTTCTTGCTTGAATGGCAAGTTCACACAACTCACTAAAAATCTGTGGCATCCTGCTCTTTTCCATGTATATGGAATATTTCATATAGAATTCCACAAGATCACAGCTCCACATAAAAATCAATTTCAACAGTAGTGAAGAAGAAAAAAAAGTCAGATTTAATTTTTTGCTTTGAAGCTACTCATGCAATCACTGTCTCAGAATTATAGCCACCATTTCATGTATATCACTAAATGCATACAAGTCACAGGAGGTACAGAAGTCCTAACAGAAGTAATACCTTACACCATGATCCCAAGCCAAGCCCCCTTCTCACAAATTCCCCCCAGCAGCTGTTACCACAGCAGGAAGCTCTGGCTGGGCTTGCACAGAGAGCACCAGTCACAGCAGAGCTGAAATAGCACAAAGTGAAAAGTCATGTTACAGCCATGAAGAATGGGATAGAGGGATTTAGGAGGAGACACTGCATTTCTTTTTAATGCTGAAAAGAGAGCACAACCAATTTAAAAGGAAAATAGCAGGCAGTTACCCCAAAACACAAGGAACAATCAGCAGTGCTGTCATTTTCACTGGCATTAATTTTTTAAAATTCATTTTAATGTAAATCAGAGTGAAGAAATGCTGGCCATAACGCTGCTGGCTTTCATTTCCTCTGCATTTCCTCCCAGAAAAGAAAAAAATTAAAACATTGCACTTGGAAACCCATATTCTCACACTGTTAGTCCCATTACCTGAGGATCACTTCTATACAACAAATGAACAGTATTTTTTTCAGTTACAAGCCCTTGCCAATCAAATTATTCATACAGTTAAAACAATAAAACAATACTAACAACAAAATCACATAGTAAAGTGCAGTTTAACCAATAATAATGGATCAGAAGCACTATGGGACATTCAAACTTCTTAACCAAAACAAAGAGTTTACCTGAAGATGAGAGGCTATGGCAGTCTTCTTTCATTAAGCTTTTGATGCTCCTCCTTAAAATGTGTCAAATTATTTTGTTTTTATATATGCACAGCTATGGATGGCAGCAATCAGAATGACTCACGTTCCAGAATTAAAATAACACTGTGTCAGGAATGACACACACAATTCACTCTTACACATTTTATTTTGGTGAAGACGGCTAGAAAGACATGAAGTTAGAAAGTAGTTTCTGGTGGCAAGAAGCCCTTTAAAACTGGGAGTAAGATCCAGCTCCCCCCATCCCCTATGACCCCATTTTGCCCAACCTGCGTGGTGGCAGAGCCGTGTCAGGCTGCTCCAGTGACATACAGGAGCGTTACACTGTAGGGCCTTGTGAAAGGCTCTTAGTAATGAAAATCTCAAACAATGTCAGACTTGTTAGACCCATCTGGGATAGCACTAAAACAATAAAGTCAATACAAAGATAGCATTTTCTCCTCTGACCCAGTCATGTTTTCTTCCTCCCATTTCTTTTTCTGCCATTATTTATTCCTGACTCCTTGTTTGGGACTGTAAAGTGCTGCCATACAACCTCTCACCTTGCACATTGACGTTTTCCTGCCCAACTCCCTCCTACCACTAATTTTACCAATAAATAAACAATCTGAACTACTAGTGGGAGCTGGTGACAACCATAACAAGGATTCTTCTATACACACATGGGGAAGATAAGACACTGCTGCACAGCAGCCCCACACCACATGCCCTGGCGCCTGGCAGCACCACCAGAAAGGTGCCAGCACTGCCATCCCCTGCTTCCCCATGAAATATATCAAAATTTAATCACCTCTTTCTCTCCACACGGACAGATCATTACAGCCTAATCAGAAAATATACTCATTCCCCATGAGGATGATGAAGTGGGATTTTCTTATGTCCACTGTAATCGCAGGGTTATTTGCAGGGAGAAGCTACATTTCTGCCTTCAAGTAGCCCTTTAGCTTGTCAATCTCTGACCTAGGTTGAGCTTGGATGTCCTCCTCTAGGTACAGCTGTGCCATGGAAGAGCTCAGCACCCTTGGTTGCCTGTGCCTGCTCTCTGCCATAAGTCTCCAGCTGAGATGCTCTTAAGTACTTTCTAACCTATTTACTCAGGATCAACCAATACAAAGAGTAATTATTTAGGCTGTTCAAACCACTCCAGCTTATTTTGGCTGGCATTCTGCAGAAGAGCTTACAGAAATGTCTAAAACCTGCCAGACTTCAAGGTTTACAACCCCCTTACTGAAATATTTTCTTCTCCTACAAACTAGGAATGAGAGCCAAAAGCAAGAGAAACCCAGCAGCAGACAAGAAACCCTACTGTCATCCCAAAAGAAGCCAGGGCTGTTGGCACACTCGTCACCGAAGAAATCAATTTTAAGAGGACAGTAAGTCTAGTGTACATATGCTCAACCCTTTCTCTCAAAAAAGACGTAACTTGGAGCTCCATGAGCCAGGACAGCCATGTGAGCACCAACAAAAATACTTCACACAACCCCCTGCCCTTGGAGGAAGGCAAAAGATGCTGGTAAATTCCACCACGCTGCCTTAAGGCTACGAGAAAGAGAAAAATGCTACCACCACAAGCTAGAGTACTCGCTTACTAAAATGTTATCAACAATGATAACTGTTACTTTTTACAGTTGTACCCAACCCCCCCCACTACCACCAAAAACACCAGAAAAATAAGCAGTGGAAGAAAGACTACAGCAGCATAGCAAGATTTGGCAACAGAAACTGTCTTTTTGTTCTGCACATGGGAGGCACTATCATAACAAGGTCTTGGTGCATCACTGCGGCTCTTAATTATCATCAGGTAGACACACCAGCTAGAACACTACAAAAAAAAAGATAAGGAATTGAAGGAGGAACACAAAATCTCAGAGTCCCTACCTTCTTGCTAAAGGGATGTGCTAGGGGGGGTTGAACCAAGGTTCATTTAGAGCCTCACAGCAAATTCCTCCACATATCAAAATTTACATTAAGACAAGATACTAAAGCATTCCTGAAAAAGACTAGCAAAGATACAGGCCAGGCTCTCCTGTAGCAAGTGATACCACCAACATCACTGAGATAAGTGATGAGTTAACTTCCACCAACCCCAAGACAGGTGATAATATGATCATCTCATTACTCATATCCTTTAAATAACAGAACTCTGTGTGGACATTAAGGACAAAATTTTCAGACTCAGGGGTAAAATTAGAACAGCAAACACAAGAGCCCAGATTAAATTTCTAACATAAAATCATTGCTATATTATAAATTCAACGTTAAAGAGAACCAAACTGGTAACACTGCTACTGTTAAAAGCTTCCAACATAAACAGGGAATAAAATATGGTTGTTAATAAGTGTCAGCAATACAACCTCACATGTATTTTATAACTTGCAGTTGCTACTACTTAAAAAGTTACTAACAGTAAGCTGAAAGATGATCAGGGAGGGGAATGGTAGGCATAAACTATCAACACAAGTCTTCTACAACTCTGGCACCATGGTGGATAATCAGCTTCTGAAAAAAAAAGAAATACATATACAGAACACATCTGTAGGATTCTAGTGCTTGCAGCTTTCTTTAAATAACGGATGTGCTACTCACTTCCTCAATTCAAAATCTGTGGGCAGCTTTAAACTTGCCCAGAACCTTCTGTTTTGTAACACTGAAACTGGTTTAGAGTCAGGCACTAAGAAGCCAAAAATTGACAAGGCAGAAGAGCAGCCCATTTCTCCTTCTTGGCTCCCTTCCAGAGCCAGGTATCCGTCAGCAGGATGCAGTGCAGTGTTTGAACCATCCAGAACTGAGAAAAAGTCATCCCCCTTCCTTTATGTAGTGTAAAATTTCTGTTTTAATATAAACATTTACTGAAAACATGAATTTAAGCATTACATGGATCATGCGCCTTCCTCACAGATGGAAAGCTAATTGGAGAACAGCAATCCCAGGGAGAGCTCTTTAAAGGCATCTGGAAACATGACTAGTTTTAAGTGGGAGGAATGCCCCAGTTCTGCTGAGCTGAGTTTGATACTTCATCCCCAAAATTTGATGCTTCATCTGCTGGGAGAAGACGTGCTGCTTTCCCTTCACTCACCTCCAGACACTATTCCTGCCTCTACCCGTGCGAGCAACAGCAAGGTATAGCGAGAGGGTGAGTTAGCAAACAGATAAAAACATTACTGAGTGGGTACGTTTCCCATGAGCTAAGCAGCATGAAAGAAATCACCCTGCAATCACTCAAGCATTAGCTCTGACAACGGAGCTGAAGCAGGAGATCAGGGCACAAGGCAGGACCACCCAGACGCACATCTGATGAGGTATCTACAGCACCAAATTATCTCTAAAGCCTCCAGCATCAGATTTTGCTGTCTAAGTGTGAATTTTCTACTTAATTTTTAATCTTTAAAATGTTTATGAAGAAGTTTGAAATTTAAAATAAATATTTCGCATTGTTTTCTTACAGATTTATTTTAAAATGTAAAAGACATACTACAATCATGTATGGCAGAACCAGAGTTTCAACTTTAGAAAGCCAGTACAGTACAAACGTGCTGGGTATTTCAGATCAACATCTTAACATACTGCTGGATACCTCCCATTAGCATTATCAGATAAGGTCAGTTATTCAGAGGAATCAAAGTTCTTACAAAGTTCTTACAATAGTAAATTAAATACATGTGGAACACATTCAACTTAAACTAGAACAGATCACGCACGTGGAGATCCCAAAGAACAACCAGGAAAATGGAACTGGGTTGATATTCACATTCATCCTTGCTTTTTTCAACCTGTAAGATTCTAATATTTAATCACTATCACTGACACTTATTCTGCTGATTTTTTTTTTGTTACATGGCACCTCACCTTCCTGATTACAGTTTGCACTTGACCAGATGGTTATGGTGTGAATTAAGCTCATTTACCATGCACCATGGTTTTCACTTGTCATGATGCTAAATTCTGGTCTGCGATTTCTGAATAATAGACTGATAAAATTAGTTTATTTGCCTCACCAAGAAAAAAGGAACAAAGTTCTTTCCTCACTGCCCCACGAAGATGGAAATTTACATTCAGAATAGGACTCACATGATGAGTGGCTGAGTACTTATTTGTGGCAATATTTGTTAAAAGACATACTTTAAAGTCCTCGGAGCAAGGACAGGAACCCAAATCACCCCATCCCTAGTTTTAACTGTGAGATCCATGCAACACATTCCCATAAGCTTTGTGCCAACTGTTTTATTAGTTGCAAGGTGGAACAGCTTATACAAGGACCTCTGTCCTAAAGCAGCTTACACCTCCCACTTCAGGCAAATAAAGAGACTTCTGAGAGGCAGGACAAACAAGTACATATGCCAGGAGGCAAGAGCCAAAGCAAGTGTCTGACACCACGGATAAAAAATCCTGCTGCTTTGCCTACTGACAACCAGTTCTGCTCTGGTCCCATCCACATCTGCACAGAGAACAGCAGCAGTTTTGCTCTGTCAGTAGCTTTCCATGTGCATCACCGTCTGGGCACCCTCCAGAGAAGGGGCCCTTAATAATGGAGAGCAAAATGTGCACTCTGACAGTTCAAGCAGGTATGGGGCATCTGGTAAGATCAATGCTCTTTAATAAGGAAATTAAGAAAGGTCTGAAGTTTTCCCCAAAATTTAAGCAACCACAAGTCAGGGCAAAACCTCCAAGAACTTCTTTAAAAGAAAAACTTCTGTTCACAAGCTATTTACATGCATACTTTCTCCTGTACATAAGCTTGTTCATATTTTAAATATTTCACATTAAATAAACCAAGCAGAATAGCCGTCATTGCCAAACAAATCTCACATTTCACAACTACAGAGCACACCACCAAGCAGCTGCATCAGTCACAAAGAAGGTAAAACAAAAAAGGAATCAGATGACCATTGTCATTAGTATTAACAAAGTACTGTTTCCACAAAAAGAAATAAAATTTCTTATTTCCTACAGCAAGTTTAAAGCAAAAATACCAATAATACAAATCAGTAGCTGAGGCATTCTTCAAAAAGTAGTACAGCCAACTCACTTGAAAACAGCTTCTCAGAACAAGCATCGAAGACATCAAATTCATTACAGGACACTGAGCGTGGAAAATCACCCAAATTTCCTTAGTTAGTCTTCTGAAATACACAGGCCAATTAAAGGAGTCAGGTTTAAATTTTGTCACAGGTTGCAAGCTCCTCCTCGGTTCGAACAGATCCCTTACTACCTCAAAATACAAAAGACATCTTCAGGAAATCCACTTCTGTCACCAAGTCATGCATTCCAACTCCCTCTATCTCCCAACCCAATGCACTTATAGCCTGGCTCCCTTGTCAGAGCCTCCTGACACATAATATAGGCTGTCTGCACTACATGGCACAGGCACACTTTCACCCCAAAACACCTCCTACTGTGTAAAGCCATCAGAGACAAAGCTCTATGAAAATAATTCAGACAAAACCGGAAAAATTTTCTATTTTCCTGAATGCCCACTGGAAGCATGCCTTTGCTCCCAGAGACTACAATCTAACATTGTTTAATTACTTCATAGTTTTTCAAAGACACTTTGCTTAGGGCTAGCCAATATACTGAGAAAAGTTTCTTCCACAGCAGTGTTTCCAATTTATCCATAAAGCTCTAATATCACAATTTTAATAAACCTGTTGCATCACAACTAGTTAAAAAGAAAACCATAAAAATTATTCCAGTCAGTACTCTGACAATGCAATACAGCTGTGAGAATTTAAAAATCTGAAAGTAGAGAACTTTGAAAGGAGAACATACATTGCCCCATCTATTTAAGCTTTTACCTCCCACTCACACTGACACCCATAAACACTATGCCAGATCTGTGATAAAAGCATCCATCCCTGTGAACCCAGCTCCAGGCTGTCAAAATCAACTCTGATAAGCTATTAAGAGTCATTAGAAAAGTTTTGCACTATTGATACAGTGAAACAGCCAAACACTGAATATGTTCTGAGGCTGCTGTTGTTAAAACACTTCATAATTGAACAATTTTTGCCATAGTGCAGTTTCACACAAAGTTTTGCCAGCACAGACATACCACCTAAAAGGGTAAAAAACAAATGCCATATACTAGGCATCACAGCCATTTCGGGAATCTAACAACCATGAAAAACACAAGCATTTCTGACGGCTTTGCTTGTGATGTTTGTGGAGGTGATAGAGTAGTGCTAGCAAAAACACTTCCAGCAGAACGCCCTGCAGATTACTTTGGAGTCTCTATCAACACTTTCTTTGTAGTGTTGATTAATTATCCCTTTCTAACAGCGGGACCACACCAAGAACATACAGCCCTGGAGGTAACTTCAATGATCTCTTATTTCAGACAATAAAGGTTATACCTTTAGATTCAGACAACCTGGGCTTGATCACCATTGTCAAAGAAACACATACAAGTATCATATTATGCTGAGATACATTCAACATGAGATAGCTTGTTGATATTTTTTTTTTTTTAAGATCTCCAGCATTTTTCTCAGCCTGTTGGAAAACAAAACAAAGAAACAACCACACTTGTGACTAGAATTCATAGAACCATAGAACAATTTAGGTTGGTAGGGACCTCAAAGATCATCCCATTCCAACCCATCTGCCATGGGCAGAGACATCTCCCACTAGACCAGGCTGTTCAATGCCCCGTCCAACCTGGCCTGGAATTCAGAGAGAACACACATGGCTTTACGTTGTATACCCAATCCCACTGTGCCTCTGGACAGTTCATGTGCCAGTGGAAGAACCCTTCTTGCAGTAGCTACATCTCACTTCTCCTCTGAGCCTCACGTGCTGCCCCAGTAGTGATACCAGCTGCACACACTCCCTTCCCTGCTTTGCCTCCATAGGCTGCCGGAGATGATCGCAGTGCTCATCATTGTTCCACAGACATGCTCTGCTGTCATTTGGGGGACTCCACTGCAAACTAGATCAGGGAATCTGAGCATAACCCTTTTCTTCTGCCTGGGTACATCTGCTGATCTGCTTCATACATCACCAGAAGTTGTGCCAATGATACCATGAACTGCAGAAGGCTCCAAGCCACTATTATTGCTACAGATGAGGTACAGTTAAACTACAGCCTCAGATGACTTTCACTTTAGTGAATCTTTTACAGAAGAGCAGAAAAAATTCTTTAAAGTAATAATAATAAAAAAAAATGGCCTGGGGCAAAGTCACTTTAATTCATTTTTGACACCTAGTGTCATTGGCTCACTAGAAGCAGTCTTGCTTCTTTGAAGTAGAGCAGCATGCTTTATGCTGGCACCTCACTACAATTTTTTGAACTTTAAAAGTCAAGGAAAATGTTTAGAAGCACATTTTTGGAAATCATAGAATCAAAGAGATCACAAGAAGTGCATTCAGGACAGCATTTAATCCAAGTTACTACATGAACTTTTTTTACTATCAACACTCTGCAGCATATTCTAGTATTAAACAGGACTGCAGAACAAGCTCTACCATGAAATCAGAGAAGTAGGAAGAGTGCCCTGAAGGTTATTCATTAGCATTATCTCTATGAGTAGCTCACTGGGGAAAGAATAAGGAAAACTCCTCCGTGGCATTCTATTCAAATGTATGAGGCATATTTAAATAGGTAAGGGAAGTATTTCTGATGCAGATTTCACAGCAGGTCCAAGACAGCATCAGTTTCATTAACACTCAGAACCAGAACATCAAAGCTGAAGAGCCCTTTGCCATACAAAACTGAAAAAGATGTGCACCTTGTGTCTCCTGAATGATACAAAGAAGCTGAGCCAAGACTTCGAGAGTTCTTAAGTTAACACCGCACTTTTGATACGGAGGCGAAAAGTCCTGACCAGTATCTACTAAAAACAGAGCTTGGCCTAAATTTTATGCAAACAGGGAGAGGAGGAAACTGGCAAGTTAATTACAACCTAGAACTACATCCCTCTTTCTAATGGCTGCTTCTCAGAACTAATCCCCAAAACTCCTTCCTGAACCCAGACCTCGTCCAGCCTATTTGAAGCCCAGGGAACAATAAACACGGATGAGCAGAACGAGACGGGGAAGGAGGAGAATGATTACAATGGCTGCACAATGAAGCCTGGAAAAGGAGAGTTAAAGACACTTTTTGTGAGCGGCACAAGCCTCGCAGCCCGGTCCGCACACGCCACCAGCCGCGACCCCGGTCGCGACACCCCCGCTCTGTCCCCAGCCACTCCAAGCCAGGACCCCCGTTCCTGCCCCGCCGGGCACGGCGCACTTGGCTGTGCCCTTGCATAGAGCACTCCTCGCTGGGTACCCGCTGAAATGGGGGCACCCTTGTCTGCCCTCCCTCACCAGTGGGGTCCCCCCGCTGCCCCACGCCGACACCCCCCCGCCACAGGGGTTACCGCCCGCCGCCCCCCAAAGTGCAGCCGGGACACCCCGGTCCTGTCCCGCACGCAGAGCCCCCACCGCCAGCAGCGCTCCCCCCGCGGCCTCATGGCAGTCTCCGGTGAACGGGAGACCGTCGGGGCAGCCCCTCCGCTGCAAGACAGCCCCCCCGCGCCGCTCACTGAGTGCGCCCCGCTCTCCCCCGCAGCCGCAGAGGCCCCGCAGGACGCAAC
>VXAC01000500.1:0-30280 GCA_013399225.1 Rhipidura dahli
CTTTTACCAGGAGGAATTGGTAGCAATGTAGCAGCTAATGTTGCACTGTGGGGGCATTCTGCTTTCCTGTGCATAGGCTTTCTCCAGTTCCTTTCATATGCTGATAGCTCTGTTTCTTCTTTTTAGGTAAATTAAAGCCAACTCTGGCCTTCATGTCTGGAAAATTAAGGATTAAAGGAAACATGGCTCTAGCAATAAAGCTCGAGAAGATGCTTTCACAACTTAGTTCTAAACTGTGAGGGGAAACCCATACTAGCAGAACAGTGGCCTTTCATATATAACTGCAATGCTGTTTTAAATTTTTAGTTTGTTTTTCTGATGCAGTATAAATAATATTGATAAAATGTGAGATTTTTATATAATAACTCACTCTGATTAAGAAGGTGTCCATGATTAAACTAATTCCTTCCTGGGAATACACTTGGGTTCCAGGTGTTTTCTTTACTTCTGCTTTTCTGGACCAATGTAGAATATCTGAACTGCATTTCTTCCCATATAGTTGTTTGTACATATATCC
Organism: Rhipidura dahli; assembly: GCA_013399225.1. Classification (NCBI taxonomy): domain Eukaryota; kingdom Metazoa; phylum Chordata; class Aves; order Passeriformes; family Rhipiduridae; genus Rhipidura; species Rhipidura dahli. Next base: position 518 of record VXAC01000500.1, read on the forward strand.
CATGGAAAAGATGTGTAGAACACATGTCACCGTGCAGATCTGTGCTAGAAGTACTATGCAGAATTTACTAAGCTGGCTTAGAAGCAATGTAGTCAGTTTAACAGGGCTTTAATTACACACCTGGTAGATTCGTATCTCAATTTTTTCTTTTCTTTCCTGAGTTTATTACTTAAACAAGTTCTCACACCTCTGTATTGCACTGAGTTAGGCTGCACAGCCATACCAAGTGATAAGCAGGTTTTCTTCTTGTGCAAAGATGCACTTGCACACATGCATGCTCATGTGCTCTTTCTCTTCCTCTACCTTCTACATCCCTACAGCCAGTCATTTCCCCTTCCTTCCATCTGGCTGGTAAAGATTTAAGCTCACTGATAAAAGGACGCATGCCTCCACTTTGTAAGTGCCCAAGTGCACACATGGGCTGCAGCTTCATGTGGCAGCATCTGCAAAGCCAGGTGGACCAACCTCTTAAAAGTGTTTATTCATGGTGGCTGAAAAACTGCCCAGAATCTGGATCATTCACTCTCCTGAGCAAGCTGAGAAGGTTGCAAGGCTTAGAATTTATTTCTTAATTAACTTAGAAGCCCAAAAGTTTACAATTTTTTAAAGCCTGTGCTTGTTTAAAATTGCTTACGACCTGCACTGAGAAGGTCACATCTGTATTGCTTTTGTCGCAGTTCACAGAATCACAGACTGGGTCAGATTGGAAGGGACCACTTTGGGTCATCTGGCCCAACCGCCCTACTCAAGCAGGGTCATTCTAAAGCACATTGCACAGAATTGTGTCCAGATGGTTGAGTATCTCCAGTGAGGGAGTCTCCATAACCTCTTTGGGCAGCCTGTAAAAAAGTTCTTTCTCATATTCAAGTGGAAATTCCTATTCATCAGTTTCTCCCCATTGCCTCTTGGCCTATTGCTTGGTGTCACGGAGAAGAGCCTGGGTCCATGCTTTTGGCACCCTCCCTTCAGATAGTTGCAGACATTGTTGAGGTGAGACAGTTGAATTCTGGTATAAAACTAATTCACCTCTGCCCTTCAGTCTCAGGAATCTTGAAAAACAGTAAGATGGGTTCCGTTCTCACCATGCACAAGGGGCTGAGGGTGCTGAAGGAGGGAGAGAGAGAGGAGGTGGCTTACCCCACGTTGGGCATTATGGTAGCATGGGAAAGGGTGGCTCTAGCCAGGCGGCAGCACGAGTGGGCTGTAATGTGACGGCTCCCAGTCCACCCCCGACCCTGGGCTGCGCTCAGCAGCTCGGCTCAGCTGAGCCACTAGCACGGCCATCAGCCTGACACTCCATTAGGTCTGCGTGCCCTACCTACCAGTGCCACTAGTCCCAGGGGCTGTGCCCAAAAGTTTCAGGTTCCACTGGGCAGTGTCTGCTTGCTACCCCCATCGTGGTGTCTGAATTGATCACCACTCAGTCTCTGGCTGCTAGCCTGCTGACCCCAGAGTACTGTCAGTCTGCTGAGATCTGCCAGCTGAAGGGTAGTAGAAGTGCTTGGCATACACCAGGACATGGAAGCAAAGGCTGTACGTGGGACAGAAGGGAAAGAATATCCAGCACTGGAAACCAGAGTCGTCTGGAGGAAACCAAACGTCATCTCAGCTGATTGTGATAACGAATGCATACTGCTGGCTGCTGGTAATAAATAAGTCCCGTGCTCTGCTCTCTACAATGCAGAAACCCCGCGGTCCTGGGGCGGACCCCGCTGCTCTCCCAAATGCCCTTCTTCCCTCCGATGGTGCAGCATTCACCTGGAGCCGAGCCAGCCCCTGACCGCCACCCAGCTCCTGGCAGCCGNCACTTTCAGATGTCATTGTCCCTGTCCTTTGAGTAGTGTGCAATATACGTTTTTACACACTTCCCCTGCCTCAGTTCCATTAACTCTTACAGGAAAATCTTCACTATCTGTCTCACACTGTTCAGGAGCATGTCTTTGGGGAATACTAGGATTTGGCTGAATCTTCCTCTCATCTTGCCATTGAACAAACTGTGTCTGGAATGTACTTTTTCTCAGGAAGGAAGAAAAAAATTCAGCTATTTAATTTCTTATCCATCTAAGAGACTTCTTTCCTTATGGTATAAACCTACAAAAGCTCATTTAATTAATAAACGTTTCCACTAATTTACACCAGCCACAGTGAATGTACAGTATGGGCTTCTAGGTACTCAAGAGACTGTGGAAGTCTATTCAATACCACTAGCACTATAAGAGCCTCTCCAGGGGTAGTACATGTGCTTTTAGTGACTCTGCAGTGATTCTGGCAGGGACTATTCAGCAACAGGAAATTAAGATATCAAGTGCCTGGCACAACACTTGTTTGTTCAGTATCAGGACGGTGAACTGAATTATAGAAGATTGCAGGGTTTTTTAGACCTGTAATTTGCAAATGGCAATACATTTCTTCCATCAGTGTTTTAAACAGCCAAGCATCTACCTTCAGAGCATCTTCAGTGGAACAGCTGTTTCTACAGACAGCATTATTTGCTACCACTCTCTAATAAATGGTCTGTTTAACACAGCAAGATTGCATTTTCAGCTTAAAAGGATGAAAATATTAACAACATACTGCATATTGTGAAGTTTTATATCTGTTACCAAAATGGGAAAAACAAGGCAGTTTAATGAATAAGTTACAGTAAGTTATCTAGTAGCACATTTAATTTAGCAGTTCATCACGATTCATTTTAGTGTTTCTTTTTAGGATTTCTTTTTAGCAGTGATACAGGCACAGGAGGGAGACTAGTCACCATATCAAGCATTTGCATCTGTTCCAACTGTTTCACCTTAGAGAAACTCCCAAAATTATGGTCCTAGTTCGTCAGAATTCCATTTATTTAATGAATATTTGAAATCTAGCTTTACTCATGACTCACATAACCCGTCTCTATTCCCTTGCTTGTGGTCTTATATTGGTTTCACATCTTGCACCAGCATTACCACTGTGTGTGCTCTAAGACTGTCCTTTTCCCCTCTTTTGCCTATACACCATTCTCCAAGCTTTCCCAGAATAGTCCAGGGTACTTGATTATCCTTAACTTATGTCAGTATCCTTTCAGAATAGAGGAAGAAGGAAAAATCTGCCAGCTGAAGTATTTTTAAAGCCATCTAATAGAAGATTGACTTTGATCTGGTTAATCACATCAAAATCTAGCCAAATTAGTTCAGGTTCGTATCAGCTACTCCTCACTGTCTGTGACCTCCAGTGCTCTGCATGTGCATCCACAACATGGCTCTCACAAAGGGGAGTAACCTACTTTACACACAGGCAAATGCATCTTTTGCAGCCCTTAGTGACACATCACATTGGGGAGAGGCAAAAATATGAGGAGGCTTAGAGAAGGGGGCACAAAGCACCATGATCAGGTGCCCTTGCAGTGTTACTCAGGGCATTACAAGGACCTTTCCATCATGGAAGATGTATTTGTGGGCTCAGAGACCTGTGTGTCACCTGTGGAGTTGTATATATCATCTGGGAAATTATGATCTGGGACCTGATGAGAAGATGAAACAAAACACGGGCACTTAGAGATAGTGTTGATGTTCTCATGTGCAAGGTCTGTTCTCCATGATTTTTCTATTTAAGATCCCTACTCCTCCATGTTTAAGGTGACAGGCAAACTACAAACAGTAGAAAACCAGCCTCTTGCCAGCTGAAGCACTCCCAGTCTCTTCCTATGTCTTCTGATTCACAAGGGTACCTGTGGTCAGCTATGCTGGGATAAAACTGTGTGGTCCTGCTATGAACCAGAATGGGAAATCCAACCAGAGAAATTATGTCTTTTTTCTTCAAGTTAACCTATATGGATTCTGCAACTTTTAAAAAATTAAACAAAACAAAATGAAACAACAAAAACCCAAATGCACAAAACACAACGAAATCTAAACAAAATAGAAAAAAACAAAACAGTAGAAAAAGACAGTTAAATTTTGTTCCATAACAGTAGAAAATAAATAATGGATGCTGGATATGTAAAGCTGGGCATACATAGATCTTTTTGCAGAACAGAAAATATACTATGAATGTATCCCCCTTCAACACTAACATTATTTTAAGTTACTTCTTCAGTCTGTGGTTCTGATTTATCTGAAGTCAGCAAAGTCTTTACAGCTAGTCATATAAGAATTTGCTCAAATGGACATTTCAAACTATTTGAATACAGCATTTCTGCCTGTAGGATCTCCTCTGTCCTTCTAGAAGCATCTCCTTGCCACCTGCTGCTATTGAGAGTCTCCCTCTGATGTTCAGCTGGGTGTGTTTGTCCCAAAGACCTCTAACCTACCGCAGTGCCCATGATGCCTCACTTAACCATGCAGCTGACTCAGATATTCTGTTACACTGGGATGATTAGTGTCAAGGTCAGTTATTTTTTCCTCAGAAACAGCTGGCTTAAGTGCATGTGTCCTCTGATTATTACTGTGCAAACAAAAAAAGTGGAATAGCAAATATTCTGAGTTAGGAAAAGGACAGTTAAAACATAGAATTCTATCAGAATTCATTATCTAGTTAGGAACCATATTTTCCACTGCAAGTTATTTCATTAGCAATTCTAGCCAATTTTTGAATGCTTAAAAAAGGACTTCTGTGATCTTGCTGCAATGGAAATGTCTTTCTACGCATTCCATTGTCTAAAATCGGAGTTGGTTGAAAGGAATTGATGATTGAGAGAAATGAAGTTCCATAGCAATGTATGAAAGCTTCAGAAACTTATAGTAAGATAGAAAGCTAAAGAGCTGTAAAAGGGAAACTGCAGTTAACCTCATTAAAGCTTTTGCTTTCATTCAAGCAATTTTCCTCTTAATGGTGTGAATGAAGAATATATGGTGTGGTGTGGTGTGGTAATGGTTACAGGTATGGTGTGGCATGCCATGCCATGGTATGGTGCAGCATGGTGAGGTATGGAAAGACCATTATACTCACAAGTAAAGTGCACAAGCCTGCCTTTACATGAAATAGTTTCCCTTGCCATATGAGACTGCATGTTAGTAATTCACCTTTGATAAGGATTTTCTGTCTTCTCTAGGGAATTTTTGAATCAGTGTCTCTTTAAGGTCTACTTCTCTAGTTTTTCTGTTTAAAGCATGACTTCAGTGCTTACAGGCAAGACCCCTTTTCTCAAATTCTTCTATCTAATTCGGTCATAGTGTGCAAGTCAATGAAGTTTATAAAACCTTGGAGTCTCACTGCCAGCCTGAAGAAGTGAAGCATGTGTGGTGAGCGATGGTTGCTGTTTAATTTTGTTTTTTCTTTTTCAGAGATCTTTGCAGTTGGCTTTGAGGAGGGGAGCTGCTGCTTCGGAAGATGTGTGGAAGCTGGGGAGGGGGGCTGGAAAGACTGGCTCTGCTGATTAGAGCGTGGTGCTAATAACGCTGAAGTTGTGCGTTCAGTCAGCCACGGGTCATTTAAGAGTTTGACTCGGTGATCCTTGTGGGTCCTTTCCAACTCAGAATATCCTGTGACTGTGAAGATCGATCCTCTGAGGACGGCACGATGGATAGGTAGGCGATTCTGTTCTCGCCGATGTACTTCAGGAAACCGGGAGGAGGAGGGAACGACGCAGAATTTGACCACACGGGGGTGCGCGTGAGTAGCAAGGATGAGGCGGTCGCCGGCGTGTTTCGGGAAGCAAGACAGTCGCAGGTAAAACCCCATTGTGCAGGGGTTTCCGCTGACTTCACCTAGCAGTCAGTGAAAATTATCACCGTATTGCCTATATGTATTCTAGAAAGCACGGACATAACAACTTCATGATGGAAAAGCAGCCACTTAAAAACACCATGTCAGACCTAGAGGATTTTTACCTACAACAGGGAGGTAAAGTTCACTTTTTTATTGCTTGGATAAAGTTAAAACAAACAAACAAACAAACAAAACAAAACAACCCAAAACCAAACTAAACCAAAACAAAAACCCAAACCAAATCAAACAAACAAATAAAAAACTCCACAAAACCAAACCAAACCAACCAAACAAACAAACAAAAAAGAGGAGGAAGGCAGCGAAGAGACAGCCTGATTTCATTAGGAGCTAGTTTAGGGATGACAGTCTAAGACATGTAGAAGCTACCCTGAATATCTTAACTTTCACGTGCGTACTGCTGCAACAAGGATATGTTCCTTTAATGGCTAGTATAATGAGGACAACGCAGCAGCAGAGCATTAATCTGCAGAAGAGATCCTTCTTGATTTCTTAAGCAAATCACCAAGCAGATCTTGCCAATAGCTCAATAGGCATGAAAATCTAAACAAAAACATTTGCAACAGGCAGAGAAAGTCAGTCTGGAGCAATCCTGCAAAAATACTAATTATTAAAATTCATCAAAGAAAGAAGTGAACAATATTTGAAACAACTTCAAAATTAAGCAACATCCATCAGTTTTAAAGCTGCTGGAGGCACTTTGTGCTGTTTTCTTCTCAGCCTGAGCTTAAGTGAAGAAGAAATGAATTTTTTTGGGGGGAGAGAACACGAGGTCATCTTGACCTATCTCACAGATAGAGCATATTTCTAAACCCTTGATGTTTTTACCTGACCTTGAAGATAAAAGAAGAATCTCAGAAGGACCAAGCAGTAGAGAACTCTTTTTAAGTTATGAGAAAAGTTTAATCGTTCTTGACTTGAACACTTATGAATCAGGCCAGGAGGCTTAAGCTGAAAACATTGCAACAATTCCAAGGAGAGAACATCAAAGTCTCTTCCTTTTTTCTTACTAATCAGTAGATAAAGGAAAGCCTTCCATTATTTAAAAAAAACTAGTGGGAGACTTAATTATTATTAATTTGAAGCCAGGAGACAAGTCATACATTCAAGAGCTAAAGGGTATGACTTTGATAAAGAAGTGGTGAATATGTAAGATGCGTATTCTTTTTGGTAAAATCTTGTTACATTCATTCAGCATGTAATGGCTGAAGACAAGAGAAACTTTTTAGGAAGATATACTGGTAAATGCTTTGGCTTAGCCTCTTGTTTTAAACAGACTGAAACCATGAAACCTCTAGGGAAAGAAAATATATGAATATATGAATTTCATATTAAAATATATGAAAATATATGAAAAATATTTCATATTAAAAGATTGAGTGGCATTTCTCAGGGGTTGGTGTTTGGACCAGTGGTCTTTGAACATGCTTGTTGGTGCCACAGAGAGTGGGATTGAGTGCAGTCTCAGCAAGTTTGCCAATGACAATGACAAGCAAGTTTGCCAATGACACCGAGCTGTGTGGTGTAGTTGGTATGCTGGAGGAAGGGGATGCCTTCCAGAAGGACCTTGACAGGTTTGAGAGGCGGGCTTACGCAAACTTCATGAAGCTGAACACAGCCAAATGCAGGGTGCTGTACCTGGGCTGGGGCAATTCCAAAGACAAACCCAGGCTGGGCAGAGAATGAATTGAGACCAGCCCTGAGGAGAAGGACTTGGGGGCGCTGGTAGCTGAGAAATTTGACATGATTTAACAATCTGCATTTCAGCCCAGAAAGCCAAATATGTCCTGGGCTGCATCCAAAGCAGCGTGGGCAGCAGGGGAGGGAGGGGATTCTGCCCCTTTGCTCCTCTCTGGTGAGACCCCAGCTGCAGTGCTGCACCCAACTCTGGGGTTCTCAACAAAAGAAGGAGCTGCTGGAGCAAGTCCAGACGAGGGCCACAACCCTCACCATGGCAGGGGGCTGAACTAGCTTTGAAGTCTTTTCCAACAGAAACCATTCCATGATTCTGTGATGAAGATGATGATTTTCTGTTTTCACAGAGGAAATAAGGAAAGTCTAAGTTGTACAAGTTGATGAAGACTACCTCTTTGGTTTCTAATCCTGCTAGCACTTAAATGCGTCTTTGCATCCAGTGTTTCAAACATCTCATGGACACTCATAAAGCTGAGAGTTTATCTTTTGAATAATATGAGGAAAGAAACATTTTACCAATATGACAGAATTGTTTGGTTCATAGGAATCATAGTAGGATAAGCAGCTATCAGACTTAGAAACTTGACAACTTCATCTCCTACAGGTTTTCTAAATTCATGTATTCTTTGGTTGCATTTTGAAAAAGCATTACCATTTGCCATTTCCTATGCAACTCTCTCAGGCAATATTATAACAATATTGTAGTTCCACCAGGCAAATGGATTGTAAAAAATGTGCTGCATAACAGAATGCTTTTGTTCTAAATGTATAGCAAGAAATTTCTGTGAAATAAAACCTGCATTAACAAAGCTGGCACTTGGCCACAATTGACTCTGTTCTGGTTGCTGCAACCTGTACCACCTGTGACGTTGTTTACTCATGGAAACAGGTGGAGCACAACTTGTCCGACTGCTGTCCTCAGGAGCCTCTGGTACAGGTACAGAATATATAGCCTAATCCCAGTTTAACACCGCAGATCTTTTGTGTAATTCTTAGTTGTTATAAAAGGGTGCCTCTTGTAAGTGTAGTGCTGTAGCAAATTGCTCTAATACTTAGAGAGAATTCCAGTTTCCTACTTTACCTCATTTGTTCCTCAGCCTTCATACAAGAGCATAACTGTCAGGTATGTCAGAGAAAAAAATCCAAGTGAGGGAGTGAAGGGGTGAGGGAAGGCTACCTCGCTTCAAAACATTCCACTAACATTTATAATTCGAGTCTACTTTTTAAAAGGCAACAAAACACCTCATTTGCTTACATCTTGAAATGAACTGTCAGTGTAATGCTATCAGAGTTGCTGCATCCTTGGTCTTCAGGCACGTATGCAAGGAGGAAGGTACAATGCTTTCCTCCCTCATTCCTTGGACAAAGGATTAAGACCATCTGACTTCTGTGTTAAAATTTAGAAAAGCAAGTTATGATGACAGTTACTATGCATCCTAAACACAGAGAGCGAGTATTTGATTCATTAAAAGTTTCTCTGTATGGTTTTCTCTTCGATAACTTCCAAATCAAAGCTTCTAATTTATTAGAAAGTGACAACAAAAATGCAACATTGTACTCTTCACAGCAGATAGGTACCATAAAAAGAATTAATTAGTCATTCCATGGGGTTAATAGATCAGAAGTATGGGTGGGAACCACAATTAGAACATGTATTTTGAAGAATACAGGTTTCAAAAGGAAGATGTTATGAATCATTTACTTAAAAAAAGACAAAGACAAATTAAAAGCTAGAACCAAAGAGAAACTTTATATATTACATGCTGTTTCTTTTGCTAACAGGTGGTTTATTTCTGCACTGATGTTATAGTAAGTTACAAGTTGTTAAGCAGGGACACTGAAAACAAAACATCTTCTGAGCAGCATTTCCAGCATCAGAACCAGAGATACGTACCTAATCGCTACCTTAAAACTTTAGCTCATCTCCGTTAGAAAAATAATTCATATTTTACAGTTAGCATGTAGTTTTAACCATGGGCTGTAAAAGAAGGAACAATGCAAATAATCTGTAAAATGTCACATACAAGAAATATTGCTGTAGTTTTTGAAACCTGACAGAGAATTACATTCTGGTTTCACTGACTGTAGTCCTCCTGAAGTATAACTATATGAAGAGTTATAACTCTATGAAGAGTTATAAACGAAAAACTAATACTTCACCTGAGAGCTGAGCTACAGAACAGAAACTTGTAGCTGAGTCCCCGTTAGTCCCTGTCTCAGCAGGTGTGTTTGGCCCCAATGGAGAAGATGAAAATGGAGTATCTTTGCACCATTTAATGTTATTTTTGGACTACCATACAGTTTATTCACCCTTGGTAAGTATGTTAAAAGAAATGAATATGCATTAGTTAGTCTATTTGCACTTTGCTAAAGGGTGAGGGTGAGAAAAGATAATTCAGATATTAAAGGATTTTCAGCGGAGGAAAGGTTAATAAAGGCTGAGTGTTGTGCAGTGAAGAAGGGACTTTGAAAAAGAGTGTGGCAAAGACACTGCAGACTGTGATTATTTTGGCAATCACTACCATAAGGCATATTCTGAAGGAAAGATTTTTCTAAAAGAGAAAACTAACAGGGAAATTACTCCTGTCTGCCACATCACCGCCCTTCTGATGAAAAAAAAATATTAATGGTAGTTGGAGAGATTTATTGCCATACAGATCATGCACTGAATCAAAGCATTACTCTGTCACATTTTTTAAAAAAACCCCACACAGACAATCTCATTGTGGTGTTTCAGAAAAGAAGAGAGCCCCTGAATTAGCCCTTTAAGAGGCCTCTGGACAGGAGAGCTGCTTTTCCAGTTACTCCAAGTATTCCTGCCATAAGGGTCATCATCCATGACTGACTGGGTGTCTTGTCTGTAGCAGATTTGTTACTGCAGGTGTTCACAGACAGTGGGGTTGAGGAGTCTCTCATGATCAGTCAAATCAATCTAATTTAAAACCACTGGCCTCCTGAACTCAGACAGATGTTCTCTCATCAACCTTGCTTTCAGTGTAGGAAGAATTCTCTCCCTTTGTTGTCACATCAGCATGGATCTGTGGCTGGAGACATGGGCAACTCCACAAGTTCAGGTAGCAGCAGGATCTAGGATCTCTGCCATGAGCACTTGACTGAGCAAGCAAAAAAAGGGCACAAGAAAGCAAAGAATAGGCACTGCTTGTAAAGCAAAATAGGTTGGTTTCCACTGAAACACCAACAATAGGCCATGAGTGAGAATTTATGTAAAGACAAACTACACACATTCTGCTGAGGGGTAAAGGCAGCTGTCACCTTAAGGTGGATGTTTCCAACAGCTGTTCTCAGTTACCTGCATTCAGACACTGATGATTTATTTTTAAATCTTCCTTGCAATCATTTCTATCTGATAAGAAATAAATTATCTCAGCTTTCAAATGTGTTCAAACATTCACTAACAGCTGTAATTTCTGTTTCCTAAGCTTGGATGTTGAGAGGGTTCCTACATGGAGTTACTTGCCTCATATTTTCTATAAAGGGGCCAGGGACTTTTGCTTTCCTGCTTGCACAGCAGCTGCTGAACCCACACAGTTTACTTTCAATATACCGGGCCTTGTACTGCAGTAGTTGCACATCAGCTGATGTGACTTCTTTCCAACAGGGATGCAAATGACTGCAGGTAATGTTTCAGCTTAACCACATCTTCCTTATTTTGGACCTGCTAACAGTCCATGTTCCATCTCACTTTCTAAATACCATTGGAACTTTTGGTCCTTACCATGCTAGGAATATAAATATAAGGAATAGCGCATCTTTTGTTCAGGCAGTCAACCTGCCCACTGAACTTACTTCTGCTTGTTTCCTAAATGGCAGACACAGCCCTGTCTCACACAGCCTCTACAATTACTGAGGAAACTACCATACATGGATCACCTCTGTGTAGGGCATCTCCATGAACCATGAAACATGGTCCCATACATTGAAGCAATACACAGAGATACATACAGCACTGTTCAGCAACTTTACAATCTGTCTACTACTGCCTGTGTCTGTCTGTGTGCCAGTCACTTGAATTAATATCCAGTGAAAACAGACACGTAAGGATTATGCTTCAGTCTGTGACTGAGCAAGTTGCCACAAGCATCAAGTGGGCTGGAATTTTCCCATGTAGCTCTTAAATCCTTAAGCAGCAAAGGGAAAATCAGTCCTTTACAATTTACCACTCGATACTGAGTCACTCACTAAACACAAATGTTCGTAGTAACTCAGAACAATTATAAGTCAGTCATCCATGAATGAGAATACTTGTGGCTAGAGGCTTAGCTCCTACAGTAACCTAGTCTTTGTCATTTCGGCTTTTCTCCTTGTACTTCTGTATATTTGCACTGATAATACCAGACTCACTGTGCAAATAGCAGAATGCAGGTTCTTTCTACCTTTCCCCTCAAGATGCTGCTGCTAAGACTTTCATTCTGCATGTCTTGGTTCAGCAGCTACATTTTTTCAAAGCCTTATTACTCTATATAAAACAGCAGGGATCAGGTAACCATTAGATTATTGGAGTTTTCTGTTTCTTATACTGCTTCAAATTGAACATTGTGAAAGGAAAGCTCCTCTTTGCTAGCTACCAAACCATGCAGCCCTGTTAAGATCCAGTTCTGAAAGTTTTTGAGAATTCCTCATTAAAAGCGAAACTCAAACTTGAGTGTGACTGCACCGCAAACTTGAACAAGCCATCAAACTCATTGAGGAGAAAAACAAACATTTGCTTGTGCTGTGCATTATATATGTATATGTGTGTTTGTGTTTGTCTTAAATTTGGTCTTCCAAATAATGAGAATAAAAATATGTGCAAAAGGAAAGGCTGAAGGATCAGTAAACTAGTTGGTCTCTAACATGCTCTTTTTCCAAGCGGAATCACTCCTTTGTAGCAGTCCTGTAGATTCTGAGTATTAGATCTGTCTTTTTATGTATCAACATATGTCTTGTTCCTGCTCATGCTACAAAAATTAGGAGCAATACTCCATGCTGAAAAGGTATCCTATGTAATCCTATTGTTGTCTAAATCAACCAGTGACTCAGTTAGTAACTGCATTCAGCAAAGTACAGGTCAGTATAGGATTTATCCTGACATTTGTCACTTAAATTAATAGCCTAATTTTATTCTGAGCATGCAAAGCTGAGCAAATAAAGCTAATTACCTTTGTGAGGTAGGGCATCTGGTAGAGAAGGAAACAGTGCCTGTACCAGTTTCATTTTTCTCCTAGAAGAAAGTGAAAACAAGTTACTGCAAAGAGAAACACCCCCCTTCACACACAGAGACACATAATGCTGTGTGTGAAGTGCCCACAACTATTTGAAGGACCACACAGCACCCTTGCAGAAGGTGAACAGGAATAGGGGTTGCTAAATTATGAGATGTTCTTGCTAATACTAGACTAAGTTCTCCCTAGTGATAGGCAAAGCACTGCTTGATCAGCCAAATGTTGCCTGTTACTACACATCCACACAGCTATCAACTCTTCCAGTCACAGTTCCAGAGAAATTCAGGCTGTGAACAGTTCTACTGGGTGAGGCAAACAGCTTCAGCCTTCTGATACGTGCAAAAACCACTCTGGGGAAAGGCACACTTTCTTTACAAAGACTTGCCTGAGAGGCCATCTTACAGAGCAGTTATTTTATAGATCAAAGGGAAAAGACAGGAAATGTGCCAGCAATCAGAATTACTATCTTCTGAGCTATGTGGTATTCTAATGAACAGGTCAAAGAAAAATTGTTAGAATATGTCCTAAGCTGTCAGCAGCACTTATCTGAACATTATTTTAAAAACAGTAATAAAAAAGAAAAATGAAAAAAACCCAAAGCGACAAACCCACAAACAAAACAAGCAAACACAAAATAAAATAAAGAAATAAAACTTTCCAAAACAAGGACATAAGCCAAGCCACTTGAAAAAATATCAATTAGAAATTCAGTAGAAGAGGAATTAAAAACAAATTAAGAAACCTTGTTTTTTAGAATAAACATAACGGCAGCCCTACCACAGTGAAATAATATCAAATACCAGCAGGACTGTGTCAAAAATAAACAATTTATTTTTGACAAAGAAAGCCAGTTAATAATAAGTCACAGTGAAACACAGCAAATGAAGAAAGCTGTGACCAATGCTTGGAGCAATGACTTACGTTTATGAGTATTCTTGATGAACAAATATTTATTGGAGCATGACAAATATAAGATAAGCATTTTCAAATACACAGGATTAGGACAGAATCAACTTCACACAAATATTAGTAATTAAGCTTATTAAAATAAACCCAAAACCTCACACAAAAGGATGATACAAAACTGTGGTTTCTGTATGGGATTGTGTGGAAAAAAAATCAGTCTACAAACTGACATAGTGTGTGTTAATATTAAACTAAAACAAGGGGAGAAAATGCAACAAACCCCCAAGCCCAGGAGAAGCTGGCAAAACAGTTTTATTTGTTATCTAATGGACACCACAGAATTATACAATATTACTTCTCATTAACCCAAAGAGAATCTGTATCCACTGGCTTCAGTGGGTTTAATTATAAGAAAAAGCTGCCTTGGTCTATGCAGTTATTTCCATCAGACACTGTGCAAGCCCAAAGCTCTTAACACAGGGATCTAGCTTTGAGCGAGGATTTGACAGCTATGGCCTGTGACAGTACCTGGTGGCACCCCCAATTAAGCACTCACCACTGCACCCCTGAATCCTCCGTCAGCATCACTTTCCCGGCTCTAATCTGGGACCTCTTTGACTTCAGGTTTTGGTACATCCTCCCCAAGCTACAGTTTTGTTTCTGAAAAATCCTATATTGAGATGTAGATTCTGAAGTTCAGCTGTCTTTCCACTGTGTTTGACCATGTCCAAGCTCCTCTGTTTCCCACTTCTAGGGGAAAGAACCTGTTTACAAGAATCCCAGAAAACTGAAACCCTCAGGTTCACACCTAAACCTTTTGGAAGGCCTCAGTCCCATGTGCACAAACAAGCTGATGGTGAGTTTTGTTGGTATTTCTAGACACATAGAATCATAGAATGGTTTGGGTTGGAAGGGACCTTAAACACTGTCTAGTTCCAACACCCCTGGGTGGTCAGGGACAATTTCCACTAGCTTAGATTTCTCACAGCCCCATCCTACCTGGATTTGAACACTTCCAGGGATGGGGCATCCACAGCTCTATTCCAGCACCTCAGCACCCTCACACTAAAGAATTTCTTCCTAGTATGTAACCTAAGCTTACCCTCTTTCCACTTGAAGCCATTCATTATTGTCCTGTCACTACATGGCCTTTTGAAGAACTTCTTTCCAGCCTTTTTGTAGGCCTCTTTAGGTACTGGAAGGTGCTATAATTTCTCCCTGGAGCTTTCTCATCTCCAGGCTAAAAAACCCCAACCCTCTGAGTCTGTCCTTGTAAGAGGTGCTCCAGCCCCAGACTCATTGTCATGGTTCTCCTCTGGACTCACTCCAGCAGGTCAATGCCCTTATGCTGAGGGTCTCACCAGAGAGGAGCAGTGGGGCAGAATCCTCTCCCTCGCCCTGCTGACCACTCTGCTTTGAATGCAGCCCAGGATACGGTTGGCTTTACAGACTGCCAGCACACATTGCTGGGTCATGTCCAGCCTCTCATCAACCCCAAGTCCTTCTCCTCAGGGCTGGTAAATGATGTCAATCACTCTTCCTTCATCCATAACTGCTGTAACTTCATGATAGAAGGCCACCAAATCTGTCAAGAATGATCTGCTTTTCAGAAACGCCATGCTGGCTTCATTGCTTTCAGTTCAAAAAGAAAGTGAAAACCATTAGAATTACCCTAAACTTCTTACGGTGCACCATTCTTCCTTACAGCTCACTGGAAACTGAATTGTTTTCTTCTAAGAACCAGATTTCACTTCTCTCCACCAACACTGAGATGTTAAAAATCGTCAGAGAAACCAAACAATCTGACTCCTTCCTTTTTATAACAGTGCATTTCCCTTCTCCTCAGGTGATTGATACGTGATGCTTACAGGCCTCTTCCACAATTTTCTGCTAGTGAACATGTATTCTTCAGAAATGGTTAACTTGTTCTTTTCCAACACGTATTTTGTGATAGTGAACAGAAGTCAACAAGTTTTTATCACTAGTCTTATGCCAACAGCCGTGTGCAGTTTTACTGTAATATCACAGTGTGAAGGTGAAGCAGTTGAAATGCAATTGAAGCGGGAAAGTTTTTTATAAAGCAGTATGCAGCAGTTCTCTTTGTAAAAGCAGGTCAGACCTATACTGATACAATTAAAAGCAAGCTTTGTCTCTTGCTTACAAGCAAGACATTTCAAGGATAAACCTTTTGTTAGTCTCTGTTACCTAGTTTTGTACAGTGGCAAAAGGATTTTTTTTTGCCAGTACAGCTGCATTTAACAGAGCTACATTCAGCTGTAAGGGTAAGTAATCTTTCCAGATTCCTTAATCTGCATCATTAATGACAGCAAAAGCTTTTCAGTGTCGATCACACCAAAATAAAAGGCATTCTATTTCTATTTTGACTATGTTTCCATGTTGCAGCAGTGGTGAGAACACTGTATTATTCACTTTGAGGATTCTGCATGCTTTAGCTTATGTATGTAATATACAGAAAACCAAGGAAAAAACATAGAAGGAACAGCTATGCTATAGTCTTCATAGTAACATATCTCAAAGTTGATATATGGGGAACACTGATTGTAACATCTGCACAACTAAATGCAGATGGCTAGAAAAATTTGTGACTAAGCCAAGTGTCCACGTGTAATTTCTTATTACTGTTTGATAGCTCACTGATGCAGATCTTAATTTTTTTTAAGAAAGCCGAGGCCACAGAATACCAAAACAAAAAGCTGAAATAAAGTCATTACTTTCTTCAAAGTGAAGCCTTTTAATAAGTCTGTAATAAATTACCAGTGAGTACAACTAGCATAAAGGCTAGGCTGACAAAAAAGCAAAATCTGACTACATAACATATTAACTAAGGTGCAGCCTCCCCTTTGTACATTCACATACTTGAGCATACAAAGAACTGAAGGGCCAATGTAAACATGAAGATTAATTAAAAAGACTCCTGCTGCATTCTTCCTTCATTTGATATGCTGAGGCTAACTGTAGACTGGGGCAGATCCCCTGTGCCAAGCACAAAACTCACTGTTTTCCTTTCCCAATGGGTTTGAAAATGAGGCATTCTTATTTCTACAACAAATTGTTTGTACAGCTTTGAAACGTGCAGGCTCTTAATAAATGTATCTTATTTCAATGCAGTCTGAAGCATCAGATTATGAGTAGCTGTTTATGCAGAAGAAATTATACATTATTTAAACACCTGGTGAGCCATCTAGTGTTCCCGTCCTTGTAATTTTCTTCAGGAAGCTCTATTTAGCTGGTGTTGTCATAACTATCGATCTTGACTGCAGGATGGGCAAGGAATGTGATAAAAGAAGCATTTCTATGGGGTGAAAAACACCACAGAAATTTGGATTTCAGCATGTGTCAGGCTGTCAGCAGTGAGGAGAAGTAGGGTTGTGATATAATCATGCACTTCTTGATGAAGAATATATCAGAAAAGACATTTCAAAGCAGGTGAAAATGGTGTACTCTATTTCAGTGAGACCAAGCAAAGCCGGTATGCAAGACAGCCTATGAGATACAAAGGACACTGCTGGGTTTCAGTTCCAGCTCAGCTGTGTCACCTCAGGCAATTATTTCTATGCATGTTCCTCTGCCATATTTTATCTATCTGTATTGTGAAGTCCACAGGACAAACCTTTTCCCCCATGAGTTTCAAGACAGGTATTTGTAAAAATGGGCCACATTTTTAGCACAGGGTAGGAATATTCTAAAGCAGCAATGACCATTAATCACACCAGCTTTAATATGTCCATAGGAGAAGGACCTAAATCTTAGGAAAAAGTGAGTGTTCAACAAAGGCTGAGAAATAGTGCCTCTTTGGAAAAAGGAATTTTAAACAAAAATCAAAGTACCATGTATTAAAACCAGGTTCCCAAAGTTTTAAAAGAAGGCTTGCAGCTTTAAATAACATGTTCATTCAACAAAATGAGCTTAATTATTAATAATAGTCATTGGGACTGTTGCTGCTGCCTTGTACAAGTGTTTACAGAAATCAGCATCAGCAAGGCATTGTTATTAGCTTCATTGGCATGTAATTAGTGCCCACATGCACTGGGCTGTTAGAGCATACTAGAGGTTGAATATGTCTCCAACTACCTGAGAAACACTTCAAAGCCTAAAGGTGTGCACCCTCCTCTGTTGTGCTGTAACCAGAATAAGACTCTTCAATTTTACAGCTTACTTTCTATAACATTTATCTTGTAATTCTGGCATCTCTGAAAGAGGTAGTGTAATGCAGCATATCTGTTCATGGTTTACTGTTTTGCAGATGATGGAATATCTGTTGCTTGAGTAGGTGAAATACACTTCAGACCTTCACAAAATTATTATTTCTCTTGCATAATGTGTATTTCAAGACTTCCAGGTTGAGTAAGGTTCCTCCCCAGTTGCTATGATAACCTTAAAAACTTCTGATCCCAAATGCTACCATGTTTAAAGCTCGTGTCTTGGAGCTCAGCTTAGGCTTTGAACCTAGAGAGAGATCTGCCACCCAGATGAAACATCAGTTTCTCTCCTCTCTTACCATCTCTTTGCTTATGAGATGCAGATATGCAGCTTTATATGAATGGAAAACCAATGGCTGGAGGGCAGTTGTGAAACAGAATTTCCCTCTCTTCCTTCCTTCAACCAGCACAACTTCTATGGGGTAAGAATGAATGTCTCACCATGTCCTCAGTGTCATGCTGGAGATCAATGCGAAGCAACTCTGCCAAAGCATCAGGGGGTTTGAATGTCCTATAACTTTTCATACAGATAATTGGCCTGAAAGAGTTTTATTTACAGCACCCTTATAAACTCTTTAAAAGAACTCCAAAACTGTACTAGTGTTGGAAACACCCTGAACAATTCTTTTGTACATGCCTCTGGCAAAGACACATAAGCCCATCTATAGTGCTCTGCCCCAAGGAACCATTGAGACTGGTCCAGTTCCCTTCTGGGAACTTGGCAAGATTTAGACAAAACAAGTGACCATTTGTGATGATGGCACACTCCGGGTTTTGTTCCCACTCAAGATTGTGCTGACAGGAATTAACAAGAGTGTTTACTACAGATAAGGGACATTCTGAAGTCTTCTAGAGTGAGGTGAAGCAGAGATCATTGTGACGCTCCAATCATCTTGGAAGGACACAATTCATAAGTAAACAAACAGGCCAGCTCCATGTTCAGTTCTGTTCATGTAACATGTGCTGGAGATTGCCGCGGTGCTTCTGCCGGCTAGCTCACGGCCCGAGCACCGGGCAACCTTCCGTCTGCCTCGAAGGGAGGGAGGGAAGCCGATGGCAGCTCAGGGACGGCAGGCGAAGCTCCGGCTTGCTTTCGCCTTGCCCGCCGCTGGTCAGGGTGCACGAAGGAGGCAAGCAAGAAAAGCGAGGGAACTTCTTCGGGCGGTGGGAGAAGGGTTTATTGCCGAACAGGAAAGCCGCTGAGAAAGCCACGCAAATCCGCCGGGCACGGGGTGTTATACCACTGCATACAGGGAGGGGAAAACACATAATAACCAATACATATCAGTCATACCCTGCATACAGGGCGGGGAAAACACATAATAACCAATAAATATCAGTCATACCCCTGCATACAGGGCGGGGAAAACACATAATAACCAATAAATACTGGTTATGGGGTACAACAAGCGCAGGAAGGAGGAGTCCGAGCAAATGGGAGAAGGAGTGGGGGGAGAGGGGTAACAAGGCCAATTAGCTACCGAGAAACACAGAACTTTCTGGAAAAATAGCCAAATATGAAGCATAAGGGGAAGAGGGAGCAGAAGCCAATGGTCAGCATGTTTTCACACAGCTTTTTGGGTGTTCGCTGTACCTTTGATCCCTTGGGCTGTGGAGGCATCCAACCAATGGACCTTTTGGTCTGCTAGGTCTATCTGACCATGGCTCTGGCTATGGCTCACCTCAACAGGAGATCCCATTGAGTTCAGTAATACTGACTGAACATTTGCAAAACTGGACTTGACCCCAAGTGTGTATTGTTTGAAAACGTTAACTTTTAAACATAGGTTTATTTGTTTGCTTGCCTGTTTGTTTGGGGTTTTTTTGTGAGCATGTGTGCACATAACTTTACTGGGGATTTAAAAGAATGGCCAGGTAACAAGAAATAACTGATTTCAGATAAACAGTGAAACTGCTCCAAGCTTGCAGGACTTGCCCTGAATATACCCCTGACTAATCTTGGTCTGACTATGTGGACTTGCTGGATTCAAATTTTAAAATACTCATAAGTATGAACTGAGTAAATTACAACTGTAAGGATTCTCTCAAAACCCCACGTATTAGAATTTAATAGTCTTCAAAATAGTATTATTGTTAAAAAAGCTCTTAAGTAGTTTCTTTAATCTTGTGACCTCTGGCTGGAGTTTTTCAAGAGGCATTTTCAGGTGTTCCCTCCTGAACGTGAGAAAGTAAGATAAACCATTTCTCTCTGTCTCTCTGAGTTTACAACTGTATGCTACCTTGGCTTTAGTCACCTTCCCTGCTCACTGCTGCCAAGTAGTTCTTGGTCACTTTTACAATAATAATACAAGGAAGACTTATGGTTAATAAACTTGTTTCTGACACAAAGCCCTTCAAGCCTTCTGAAAAACAGGGAAATCCATCATTGCTACTGATACAACCAACCACATCTTATAAGTTCTGAAAACAGAGTTTGAAACTAGAAGCAGAAATACAAACACACTAAAGGATTTAGCCCAGTGTCCCCAGCTCAGAAATGAACTCTTTGTAACTTCAATCCAGTATCTTTTAGAGCCTGAATTAAATCCTTGGATCTCAGTACAAAAGTCTTGCAGAATTAGGCTCTGGTTCTTAAAGTACTGCCCTTACCATAAGTCAGACTAAAATGACTGCCATCCAGTGCATTACATAAATTTAAGTTCTATTTATAGCCAAATATGGTAGGCCATTCTTTTATACTACATTTTTTATTCCATCAGACAATAAAGGACTCTGGATGTCCTAATATATTGTAACTGAAATAAGCCACCTCCTCTAAATCTGAAGTCTTCATACTATGGTCAAATGATATTTGTACTTGAAAACAATGGGGAATAAATACTACCAGATATTCCTACTCTGAGCTGTCCAGAAGAAGGAACACAAAGAAATGACATAAGAAACATATAAAAAGAATGTGTTCTGCAACTCCTTGACAAAGTTTCTCAGTTGTCAGACAGTTCTCCTGAGGAAGCAAAAATAAAAGTCTGCTAGGAGAATGGTGGGTTGTTTCACTAACCTACCTTATCCCGTCAAACACTGGAACAGACTTCCCAAAGAGGTTGTAGATTCCCCAGGCAAGAGGTATTTGGGCAATGCCCTTAAGAAAATGCTTTAACTTTTGGTTAGCCTTGAAGGGGCCAGGCAGTTGGACAGAATGATGTTTGTATGTTCCCTCCCCTCCCCTCCCCTCCTCTCCCCTCCCCTCTCCTTATCTGTAATATACTAAAGGCTGAGTCCTGTGGGCCACTTGCTGGGCAAACACAGAGTGCATGACTAGCCCTGCCCTGAGAAATGGGCAACCCAAGGAGAAGTAAGAGGTTGGGTACATGAAGGAGTAGACCAACTTTGTAGTCATTAGAAGAGTTGTCGTAACTCTTTTATAAATCATGACTTTGACAGATATTCACCATCTTTTGATAGCATTATCAGAGATACCCAGTCTTCCCAAATTAGCATCTTCTCCCACTTGTGTTCTAGTACAGTCATACACAAAGTTGACTGGTCATTCCTTAGAACTATGGGAGAAAAATAAGTTATTAAGAAAGAAAAGAGTGTGGAAAAGGATTCTCCTAAAAGCTGTGCCAGATCTCTATTGGTCAGTTCCAGTTCCCTACTCTCACTTCATTCTCTGCTAGATTATCACTTTTCTTTAGCGCTACTAGGTCAAGTGTTTGTAAAATGGGACTAAGCTGATCTAACAGAAGTGGTCTTAAATAAAACTAAGGGCACTTTTTATATATTATTTTCTAGTTCAGCCTAAAAGACAAAATAACTCCTTGTGTTCATTTTGCAATTTTCTTTTTCACCTGACAGTTAGTTAAAAAAAAGGAGAAGAGAATTATGAATGGAAATACATCTTCACATAGGCAGATGTAGCCTTGTAAATCTGCCAGGAATATGGATGGCTCCCTGAGCAGAGAGGACAGGTCTTAACAAAAGATCATTCAGGATCATTCAGGATCTTGTCTGTGAACAAATTTGTGTATTAAAGACAGCCTAGGTTTAAGTCTAGGGTACAAACTGTTACCAGCAGCAATTAAAATCTCTTCCGATGGAAGAGGCATAAGACTAAGCACAGAATTACCAGATTTGGTCTCAATCCTTCAGCACTTTTCTAGGCATTTAAACCATGACCTGATAAAAGATACAAACAGACACTATGCTACAGCCTAGAAAGATTTGGCATAAACAGCTTAGTCTAGAAACTAAGTATTATTTAGACCCACAGGACTGCAAGTAGAGAGATTAATCTTCATGCCAGGAATCTCAGAAATTGCCCACATGCCAACTGTGACCTGTTTGTGTGTTTTGATCACAAATGATCAAAATGCACGAGCAAAACTGAGTTCAAACTGCAGCTCTGTGAATTCTTTGGTACCAAGTAATTCCAAAGAGTTGTGGAATAGAATTGCTAACTGTAGTGAAGAAATACATACTGCTTTCACAAGTAGCACTGTGCAATTACAAATGATCCTTAGTCCAGGTGTCCAGAAATCAGACATATTGCAGTTGTTTCCCTGGCTAAAACTCCTCACCCAGTCGTGTGTATGCTGGTGCAGTTAGTTATTTACAAAGTTCATGTGAGATAGTGCTTCTCTATCTGTTTGTGAAACAAAGTCTATAGAGCTGGAAATAGTAATTTGCGAAATACAATGTGGGAATGAACTCTAAAATTATGCTGGAGCATCCCAAGGGACAACTGACTAATGACAGATGTATAGAAAGAACAAGTAGTAAACATGATACTCTTTCAAAGTAATCGAAGACTGTAAGGGACAATATGAATACTAAGAAAATTGCAGTTGGCAGTTACCTGCCAAAACCAGATTCTTTGAATATTTGAAAAGAAAAAATAATGTAAGTATGCTAGACACGTAAAATAAAGATCTGCTTCAATTTCTTAGAGCCATGCATTGATGGGAAACTTGGTCCACTAATTAAACTTGCTACTGTAAACTCATCTATAACACTGGAAGAATGTCAAGAAAATTCTTCAGGGAGAAAGAAAGGTGCTGCATGATAATGATATTACACTCTAACACTTATCAGCTAATTGGCCATCTTGGAATCTCTGCTGTTTCCCTGATATTTCCAAATATGCTATAAACAAACAAAGCTTACCACTGGCAGATACTGTTATGTCAAGCTGTAAAAGAAAGACACCTGGAGGTGCTAACAAATTTATTACATAGGTGTTATGTCAAGATGTAGCAGGAAGGCAGATGAAGAAGGTAACAAACCTGTTATACCCATGTGGTGCTGTTCAGGCAATGAAGTACAAAGGCTTCTCTATAGAAAAGATGTGATCATTTCTCCATTATTAGTCACAGTAGTAGCCTCAGTTGAATAAAAATTGAGACAACTTATAGAATTTTACAGAAGAGGAGCTGTACCAGAAATCCATGTCACAGAATGTCAAGATGTAAGTACAATAAATTAGTGTCTGTCCTAAAAAGTAGATGGTTAAAATAGGCAAGATAGGTGTTTCTCTTCAGTCAACAACCTAGTCAGCTAAGAAAAGCTAGGCCAAATGATCTCCAGCATTCAGTTTCATTACTAAAATTACTACATCCTGAGGATATCCTCATTAGCTACATTAGCTACATCATAACTGTAAGTACTCTTAAAATACAAAGCTAATAATGCAAACAAGCCATTTCCATCTGGGGAAAAAATGGAGTGAGAAAAACATGAGACAGAGTGTTTTGATGTTATCCAGAAGGCTTGGGGGCGGAATCTCTTTCAATAGAAGATGCTATCTCTACTCTGTGTCCCATCAGGGGAAAAAAAGTAGGAATATTTCTTCATCCAAAAGCAATGTCTGCTTTTCCAACAGACATTCTGCTCAAAAGAAACTCTGACCATTAATTTTCTTCCAAACAGCCCTTCACCACTAGTGATGATGAAAACCTTTCTTCTGGCTTCTCTTCATCTTGATATCCCATCTTCTTTCTGCCTTTGAAATAAACAGAGTCAATGGGAGAGCCCACACCCAGTATGTCCCTGTCAGGAACCTTGATGACAAATAGGCTTTGGTTGCCCTGACAAGCCTCTCCCAGAGCCTCCATCTACACCGTCTGGCTGGAGCCTCCATTTAACTTCTTGCCTGGGCCCTCAGTCTCTGTCTAGCTACATCATAGGTACACTTGCCCTGACTGTGCCTGAATCATTGTTCGGATTCATCTGCCTCTGGTGCCAGGGGACAGCGCTCTGTTGCCAAGGGCACTGCCTGGCCTGCCTTGCGGCTGCTCTCCTCAAACCTTCTATTGGGAAACAGTCTCTTCTTGCTGCTACCTGACCTTCCCATGATAAAAAAAGACTCAGCTTCCTGTAAGAGTCCCACTCGTCCTTACAAATAGGATGCTAACTTCAGCCTCTGGAAGCCCTCCTTAATAACAGTCCTTAAATGCTTCTCCCATCTGCCACATCCAGTAACACCTAAAAGGTTTGTAAATGGTGGCAGTGAGCAACTCAATTCAGCATAATAAAAATGCAATAGGAAATAAGATTTAAAATTCCCTCACTGTATTATGAATTAGAGTGAGAACATACCAAAATTTTTGATGCACCCTCAAAACAGCCACCTCATTAGTGATGTGTTACATACATACCCAAGATTTATACCAATTGGATCCTGGGAGAAGGGCAATGAAAAGGACTAAAAATTAGATCTTTGCTGCCATACTTACTGTGTGGACTCCTATTAAAATATTCTACCTTTTTTTTTTTTTTTTCCCCTCAAGGACAAAGGGTGTCTCAAAACAGTCAGACACAACAGGAAGTGTTTGGTACTGTCTTATCAACACTGAGCAATGGTTATCCTGAAAGCTGAAAGAGCAAATACTCCTCTTGCTCCTTGTGCCTGTCTTTTGTCTACTGATCCTCTTCTCTGTGATTCAAATGGCTACCATTGAGCCCAAACATGGATTTGGGATGATATTCTGAGCTTCCTCTGAACTGGCCTATGGCAAATATTAATTTTAAAAACAAAATGTATTTACCTCACAGGGGGTGGGGGCTGTATGTTCCAAACTTTACAGATTCTGTCATTTCTATGCACAAATACTGATTTTGGAGCATAATTTTACATCCCAAATTTGCTAGATTTTGTATCAGTATTTTTTGTTACCTTTCAGGTCTGGTAAGAATTTAAAATTTTATATCAACAGGCGCAATTATAATATCTTTCAATTTCTGCCATTCCTAAATATTACACACCATTCTCAAGGCTCTTGAAATCCAAACTCTGCCAAAGCCATGTATTGTGCTCACCCGATCTTTTGCCACCTTCTAAAGTATCCGAATGTCTTGCCAGCTACTGGACTAAATTAATTAGGCTATAGTTAACAGGTTAGCTATGTTGTTTCCAACACTGGTAATTTAGTTTGTGCATTCAATGAAACAGACATATATTAATTTGCCAATAAATGTTATTTAGGTTTACTGTGATCTTAGAAAGATCCTAAGCCAGAGATAAAACATAGTTTCAAATGGTAGATGAGTCCTAACTAAAAAAACCATTTTCCTCATGTGAGGATTTTACACACTTCACAGTGAAACAGTGTAGCTAAATTCTTTAATGGTAACTTAATCTTTAACTATAACAAAAGCACATACATTTTAACACATTCTCACAGTTACCTGAACAGAAGTTTCCGGAGTTTACCTCAGGAAGAAAAAAAACCAACCTCCCCCACCCCAAGATGCCCCCAAAAGATAGCTGCTGCTGAACCATGGCCACACAATGATTTCAGTCTGAACTAAACACAGGTTTTTGATAAATACAGCTTTTAGTAGCTTAGCAAAACAATTTCTGCCTTTTCTTCACTGTAAAATTCTGCTAAAATTCTGCACCCAGTTTTCTGCAATGCTTCAGGCCCCTTCATGGAAGACACAGAATGGTAAATCATGATATCTAAATGTCACTTTGAGTGGTTCACTTAAAAGAACTGGTTTGGTCAGAGAAAGCATCTACTTTAGTTTCTCTCCAGAAGTGATCAGCAGAGTCAAAGATGTAGCTTGTATTTCTGACTATCAGTGCAGAGAGCAGTTTAGTGGAGTAGTCATAGCCTACCAGGAGCTGCCAGCCTGTACAGGGCATGGTAAACCAGAGGGGGTTGGACCATGGATGCCCACGGCAGCTCTCTCCAGGTGTCTGCTCTGCTACACTACTGTACTAATCCTAACCAAAAAGGTGGAGTAAGTTACCTTTTTAAATCCAGTTTGTGGAATGACCTTACAATTCAGTTGCACCAGAAGAGCTGAGGAGCTGATAAAATTGCAGTGAATTGGTTTAATCAGGACTGTTATTTCGTGAGCTACAGTCTCTAGTTGAAAGCCTTGTGTTGTCAGGCTGGATTAAAGTTAAATGACCTAGTCAATGACTACCCTGCTAAGAAATCTCTTAGGGTTTTTTCCCAGGAAACTAAACAAGAAAGTTCCTACTAGAAGTGGTACTGTATATTATTCTCAGAAACATAATGTATCTGGTTACATAAACATAATATGTTACAAAAAACTGGAATTTTCATAGGAGAATTACCTGAAAAACAACAGTGAATCGAGTTATTCTGAGTAAAGAGAAGCTACATAAAATGGATAATAGGTCCTCATTGAATAGAGAGCAGCTTAGAAGACCTTTTAGCTGCCAAATACTAATTTATGTCATAAACACTCAAACCCATGAAATTACAATCACAACTGCAAAACAGAAAAACAGGTAAATTCTTTTGGTTTGTTTTCATCATATAAGCAAATGTTAGGAATATGGACAACAACAATAACATGAAGGAGAAAAGTACAGTAGGTGTCAGTTTCCATAAACTTGATAGAATAACATCAAAGACAAGTAATTTTTTTAGTAAAATACTGTGCTGCTAAAAAACAGATAAACATAGTTTGTTTAAAATAGATCAGGTTGACTAACTGCATCTGTCTAATCGTATTTGTATGCTGAGCAGACAAAATATTGTGCACCCAGGCCCTGCTGCTATAATTGGATCTGTGCATACAGATCTCTGTTCTTCCTCGAAGTTCTATTTAATTAAATTACACTATATACCTCTTTAAAGTAAACAAGACCATCATTCAGTTTATATGTTCTTATAAAAGACGCAGCTGGAAACAACACATCTATTCAACACAATCACACACAGCTAATTTATAGACAGCACAACTCCATGAACTTCCCTAAAGTTGAAAGAAACATGAATTTGACATAGATCAGGAAGAATACAGTTTAAATTAATGAAAAAAAAAAAGAGAAAAAGCAACAGACATAACCAATCAGGGATGCAAGCAGAAAAGAAATTAATTAATAAAATTAAAATTAAATTATTAAAAATAAGGGGACCAATTAAAAACAAATAAAGCCAGAAACAAACAAAACTTTCAAACCCCAAACAAATGAAAAACCCCTAAAACTGTGACAGGCAAAGTAGAAATATAACTTTCAAAGCCCAAGTTTGCTTCCTAGAAGTGTTTTTCCTCACATTATCTTTATCTCTCTCTCTCCCCTTCACTCCTTGCCTCCCAGGAAGGGAATGATCAAAGTTTTCTTCCTTTCTGTTGTTCCCTGCTTGTGTTAGCAACCAGCTCACAGACCCTATCACAAAGGATTTATTTTCTTTTTCTATTATAACTATCTATCAAAATTTCTACTGGCTTTGTGAATTGCAGTTGAAAGTTAATTTAAAAGCATTCTTCAATGGCAGCAAAGTCTAGATTACTGGCAAAACACACTTATTTCTATTTTTATAGTATACAGAGCAATTACAGGAGAACCCTTATAGTATTTTTAAATTACACTGTATATTTAACTTCTAACAAGAAACATGTGTGCTAAGGGATGAAACTGTATGCCATTTTTCACAATCTGACCTCTAAAGAAAAGTTCTTTCAAAGGACTCAAAAATCCTTAATTTTTAAGTTTATATATGTATAAAAAATGACTAATATATATAAATTATCCTCCAGTACATTAGAAATATTGAATGTATTAATACATTGTCATATGCATGTGTGTATGTCCTCATATTAGAATATCTAAAAGAGATACATGTATATTATCACCTCCTTTTCTCGTAATAACTGATTAAAATTTAATCTTTTCTGAGTCTGCTGTTATGTCTAAAATTTATTTTTGAGCCTTGTGTTATGACTAAAATTATTTTTTCTTTCAAATGACTACTCCCCAAAGTACTTCTTTGATCATGGTGATTTGTCTTGTTCCCATAGTTTGTGGGGGAAAAGCAAACTTCTGGTTACTCCTGTATTCTTAGGAGTGAAGTCTATCAGACTTACGGGACATTCAAGCATTGTCATGTGACTGTCATCCATTTGATTGAGGCCACACATTTCTTTAACAACATAGCCCAGAAAAGGAGTTAGCTCGGGGAAGTCCTCAAAGTCCACCCTACACAGGACACAACCAGAGGAACACAATTCCTTGCAGTTACATGAAATGCGGATGTCTCTATTGGTACCTCCAGGGCACCTCCTGCCCTTGGGCACCCACTTCTAGGGTGCAGGATGCAGACACAGCTCACACAACTCACACGCAGCCATGAGTATGTCACCAAGCCTTGCCCAGCATCACTCAGGAGCTTGCTGCTCTACCCTCCAGTCAGGGGACCAGGCATCTGCCCACTGTCTCAACTATGGATCTCAGAGGCACAAGTTTGAGCTGTTCTTTTGTTGTTTAGTTATTGCACTCCAGAGGATGTGGACATCTGAAACCCTGCTGTGGGAAACTTGGGGTCAAGAGAGTGAGGAAACCTGGCATGACTGTGTGAGTCGGGGGTGTAGCTGTGAAGGGGCCTCAGTCCCAGCTCAGGTAGTGCAGGAGTGACTGTCAGAGTGGCTCCCTGTCATGTAAGGAAGTTTCCTTAACGTATCGCTCACAAATTTCCAAACCCACATGTCCAGCTTTAACACGGACAGGGGCTGACCACCTTCTAACAGCGCAACAGCCACGCTGGGCTGTGCCACACGGAGACATATGACCAGCATCCAGCTCAGGGCTGGCACCTGACTTCTGTCTGGTGGCCCCGGGTGGGTGGCCAGCTTTCTGCCTCTGTCCTGGCTGTCCCAGGTTCTCTGCAGGACCCAAAAGGCAGAAGGACACTGGGGACTTCGAGGGATGGCAGGGCCCCTGAACTGTAGCAGCTTCCCTGACCTGTGGCTGCTCCTGAACCTTGCAGTGCTAAAGGCTGGGAGAGCCTGGGACCTGGGCGTGCTGGTCAACAGATGATGAAGATGAGGCAGCAGTGTGCCCTAGTAGCCAAAAAGGACAATGTGTTTCATCTTGGCTTGTACGACCAACAGGGTGGCCAAGAGGAGGAGGGCAGTGACCATCCCCTGTACTGGGCACTGGTGAGGACATGCCTCAAAGTTCTGCTTTCAGTTCTGAGCTGGAAAGACACTGAGGTTCTGGAGGGAACCCAGAGAAGGAAAACGGAACTGGGGAAAGGTTTGGAGCACAATTCTGATGAGGAGCTGCTGAGGGGGCTGGGGGTGTTTAGCCTGGAGAAAAGGAGGCTCAGGGGAGATCTTACTGCTCTCTACAAATGCCTGAAAGGAGGGTGTAGCCAGGACGGGGTCTGTCTCTTCATTCAGGCAACCAGCGTCAGGACAAGAGGAAATGACCTCGAGCTGTGCCAGAGGAGGACATTAAGAGGAATTTTTTCACAGAAGGGGTGATTAAACTTTGGAATGGGCTGCCCAGGGAGGTAGGAGAGTTACGGTCCCTGGAGGTGTTTAACGAAGGACTAGATGTAGTACATGGTCTAGTTGGGTCACAGATTGGATCCGATGACCTCGGATTCTTTTCCAGCCGAAGTGATGCCGAGTAATCAGTGCCGTGCTCCCGGCCACCGGGCCGGCCAGCCGAAGCCATGTCACGGCACGGCCGCGCCCCACAGCGGCGGGACAGCCACACTGCGCAGGCGCCGCGGAGGGAGAGGCGGCGGGGGGGCGCGGGCCTTCGGTGCGCCTGCGCCGCGCTCCGCTCCGGG